>JAVKPL010014335.1:0-79936 GCA_032173675.1 Gastrolobium villosum | reverse complement strand
AGGTAAAGCTAAGTTTTTCTCCTTTTGTCTAATTTTAATTTGTTGAGTAAAGGATCCACCTTTTTAAATATCTTATATTGATATATAAGAAAAAGGATCCATCATTTTTTAAAAAATCCGTCTTTTTAATCTTATTTGATAAAAGGATCCACCTTTTAAATATTTTCTATTGATATTGGAGAAAAGGATCTACCTTCTTAAGATCTGATACCAATATTTGGGGCAAAGATCCTTGGATCGATGAACTTCGATTCCCACCCAATAATGGTGAAAGCGCAGGAGCCGCCGCCACATCCAGATTCTAATGTGTTGGGTGCAAAATTCAAAAATCAAACTTATCAACCTTTCAAGGTCAGAGTTCGCAATTGCTTTAGCAAACATGACGAAGCCGAGATCGAGATCGAGATCGGTGCCGAGATCGAAATTGTGACCATCACCACCATCATCGAGATCATGGCCGAGGTCGAGATGGAGACTGATTACCGTCGTCATTAGAGTGATGGCCGCGATCGAAACTGTGACCATGCCCGAGATCAGGACTATCAAAATGGGAGCAAATCAAGCAAAGAGCAAAAGCTAAGTTTTTTCTCTTTTGTCTAAATCTTCATTTTCCCTAACAAAAAAAAGGATCCATATTTTTAATATTTCATATCGATGCGTGAGAAAAGAATCCGTCTTTTTAAAAAAAAGGATTCATCTTTTTAATATTTGAGAAAATGATGCATCTTTTAAAAAAACCCACAAGCATCCAGCCGGAGCAACCAATTTGAATTCGGTTATTGCTTTATGGAGTATTACAAACGGCTGAATTACATTAATAGCCAATAAATTCCCATTATTATATTTAAATTTTATCAATTACTCGATGAAGTATTACAAATGGCTGAATTACATTAATAGCCAATAAATTTCCATTATTGTATTTAAATTTTATTAATTGCTCTATGGAGTATTACAAACGGCTAAATTACATTAATAGCCAATAAATTCCCATTATTATATTTAAATTTTATCAATTGCAAAATATCCTTGAATGCCAATTAATTAGCAAATGCCTGAAGTCGAAGAGTAGGCTGTCAGAATAATAACCAAATGTAGACAAATGCAAAGCCACTATCAATTGGAGTCCACTTCGTATACTTAAAAAAAATGGTGACGTCCATTTCATATGTTTTTTTCATATGATTACTTTCAATGGTTAAATAGGGTTCGTCACCTTTATGCAAAGAAAATTTTCTTAAAGGTTGGGCCCATGTTGGCTTTTTATTATGATAATAATATGATCCATTATATTAATAGCCATGCTTTTAGCCATATTTGATTTCAATCTGAATGTGATTGAATGGTTGGAGTGGTGTTATGCCAATTATTATGTTTCAAATTATTCATTGCATCAGTTGCTAAATTAATTGCTGATTGCTAAAATGTTATTAATTACAATAATGTCTTATTTAGTACTATTAAATTATTAATTGATTATAAAACCGATTTTTGATTTTTGCTATAAATCGGTTTGAATTTAATTGATATTAATCGCTGGAATAGTGAATAATATTAATAATAAATTTGTATTTATTATTGATAAATCATCTTGACCGAGATCGAAGTATTATCGAGATTGCCAGGGTTATGAAACCGAGGTTAAAGCCTAATAACCCTAGTATCAGAGGTCCGTTCTGGATGCACCGTGATGTCAAGGACCATGGAGATAGCATGTATAAATACTTTGAGTTGATAGAAATTTCAATTGGGAAAGAAGTCTTTTATTGCCATTGTAAATTGCCATTGCAATTTTGTAGAAAATATGCCTCTACAGTATTGTAGAAAAGATAATTGCTGGTTATGGAATCCAATACTATAGTGGGTAGAGCCCATTCATCCCACTTGGCAACAAAATAAAAAGTTAGAAAATAACAAAGAGATATTGCATGTCTTTTGTATGTTGTATTCTTTTTCTCTATATCACGTTGTCTTTGAGATATTGAATGATATAATACAAGTGATCCTTTGAGTTGCCAGCATTACCCATGCATCCCTAACAGAGGCTATTATGGTTGAGGACATATCCAACTATCATGAAATGTGAACGGCGAGTGCCACCCCTGACATGAAGAAGTCAGTGACTCTCTACAGTAGGGAGAAAAATGTGATGTTGGTAGAAGCATTCATTAACAATAACTCGGTGGCAAGCGCAAAATGAGGAACTCAAGTCCAACTCGGCACATTGGCCGATCTATTAATGCAAAATTAATAATTGAGGAACTGCATCTCGGATACAATGCTAGAATCCCAGCAGGGCTTGCAATATCAAATTGCATGTTGCGACCTTCTTCAAATTTAATCCGCCGATACATATTGACAAAGTCATTGAAATTGAGATAGACAGCAGCTTATAGGAAGACTCGGATATGCAAGATCCATCTACTCTAACCGACACAAGCAATTTGGGTAGGCACCATGCCAATTGCCATCCGGGTTATGATAAATCGGAGGATATTCTCCGCAATTTAGCAGCTCAGCCCGTTGCTGTGGTCAAAACCAAACCAGGGGTTTAAAAAGTTTTGCAGATACAATGGAGAAGCAATGATTGAGCAGAAGCCAAAATCAATATTTCAATGGCTTGACATCCTCTATATAATGAGCAGAATCAAGTCAATTTAAAAGCACAAGCTAAGTCTTTCATCTTATTTGTAATTTTACCATCATCTTGTCTTTCATATATACTTGGTGGTGGAATTCAAAAATAACCCCCAACTTTTATTGCCATGCCGAGACCATCATCATGGTTGGGTCTATTCGGTTTTGCAAATATTCCTCTATGGAACATTGCAAACATGCATACTGCATATTATCATTTCAAAGGCGGAGGTGGTTGACTAAGGGAGTTCGGAGAGGAGAATCGTTCCTGCAACAATAATATTAAAAAAGAGCAACCTCGGTTATGAGAACCCAGAGGACTCAAATATGTTGAAGCTGACTAAAGGTACCAAGATGAACACCAGGCTATACCATTCTAACTTCTCCATTTGAGCTCGTTAATTATTTCTCAATTTGAGGTACGTTTCCTTCTATCACTGAATTGAGTGAAGTGGGTACTTCTGGGCCTCTTAGGAATATTAGGGGCCAAGTCCAATTTGAGGTACATTATAATATTTTATAAACTATTGCTCTTGTTGATAATATTAAGTTATCTTTGTGGCAAGGGCTAACTGTATGACCGCTTGGTTATAAGTGGTTTCATAAAACGATCCATCTTCTTAATATTATACTAATATCTGAAGACAATATAGCAATATAACCGGTTTGCATATCACGAACTTAGAAAATTCTTGGCTGAGGTACATATTCATGTTTGCAATATAACCGGGTTCTGCCCGACCTGCCAACTTTAACTTGTGACCATGTTCATTATATCTATGAAATATTAAAAGCTTCAGGAATATATTTGGAGCTAATATATGGGAAACATATGGCTTGGCAATATTCAATTATTTAACGCTGGTGGTTAGCCTCACTGAACTTGATGCTGGAAATGCTTCCTTACTTCCCATTGAAGATGACAAGATGCATTGATCATATGTAAAACACCCTTGAAACTCATGATGTTCCTTTTGAACATGTTGTTTCAATACTTGCCAAAGGATGAAAACATGCAGAAAACATAGAAATCCCCAAGGCTAAATAGTGCCTCCATCAATGGCTCTGTAAATAGCGCCTGATTATATAATGCAAATTTTTCATTCTTGTTCTTAGTCAATATTTATTCTCAGAAAAAATCTTTTTAATGTGGTGAGGGGATTCCTGTATCCGTGTACAGCTTTGCTTGTTGATTTCATTGATATTGCAGCAATCAAATAGCGCATGGCACACATCTCAACTTCTTTTTGTTATATCCTGCTTGGATGATATTAACAAGATCCTTTATCGATTATGAGGATGGGATAACTTACCTCGAACTATCCTCATATATATAACATCCATGGAGAGTATAACACGCTTGGGAAGCCGAGCTCTTTCATCATTGAAGATGTTGGCATTGGAAATACAACTCAGATAACGAGATAATTTCCTTTATGATAATTCTATTTTATGTACTTTTAATGATATGACATATTCTATATACACAATCTACTCAAGTAGATAATATATTTGGTAGCTACTAACAATTTTCCCAAGCAAAAGATGGGTAATTGGTATGTAGGAAGAAGAGGAGTTGGTTGAAATTCAAAATTCAAGGCCGGCTACGAAAAGCATCTCGGCCAATATCCAACAATAAGCATATCGTCCAAGTTATAACTAGAGTCAGGATCAAGCTTCAATAAAATTTGGCATCATGACCAAAACAAGGATCAGATTTTGGAGCCGTCCTCTATTGCAAGCAGGATGGTTGTAAAATAACAGGGAAATATTCTGTTCCTTACTTTTATATCCCGAAAATTATTATCAAGAATTTTTATGACTTCTTGCTGGACCAAATTCTTATACGATGCTTATATGCAAAATATATAATTTTGAAAGTTGGTCAACATTGTTATGCATGTCTTTAGTATTATATGTCGGCAAAAATAGGTCGGCAAATAATTTAAAAAAAAGAGGAGCATCAGGTTTCACCATGAGACCACGTTCCCTATGTTCACAGAGTATAAATGAAGATCAAGGAAAAGGGGGAGCATAGAGCTTTATGATGGGTGCTCAATCAGATCATATAGCAAAAAATATGGTCAAATATAATTTGCTAACTGATTGATTGCTGAATAAGCTGGATAATTATTTATGGATGATTGAACCAAAATTATTGTTAATTACCTTCTTCATACTGTGATGTAAGAATAATTAAACAGGTGGTGTGGAGGTCCCCTCTAAAAAAGGAAAGAGATCCAGCTCCACTCAAATAAGGAAGGAAATCCACCTAGATGAATACAAGACTTGGGAAAAAGAAGCCAAACTGAAAGAAGAGCTGATGCAACAGAAGTCGGGCTCGAGATTAAAGGCAAATACTGCCGGCCTAAACTTAAAATCAAAATGTTGGCATTTCACTTTTGTAGATTGTGAAGAAAGAGCCAAAATGAAGACCGGCCCACCGGAATATAAATGGTTTATTATAAAGAATGAAGACGGGTTTGGAGAGATGGGATCCTAGAAAAAGGATCACACCCCAATCCGCAAAAAAAATGACGACGAGTTTGGAGAGATGCTGTAAGAACCCGCACCGCTAATTAAGGTAATTAGTAAGTTAATTATGATAATTAGGAAATAATTCCATAATTGACCCTAATAATTATTAATGGGCTTAGATAATTATATTGAGTGAGTAAAAATGCGGAAAGTCGCCTTTCGGAAGAAAAGCGCAGATACCGGTTCTGCTACTCGGTATAAATGCGTACCGGAAAAGTATCCCGGAAAATTATAAAGAATGCATGATAATTACTAGAATATTATGTAGGACTTGTAAAACAAGTTTCAAGTCAAAATGACGTAATCTGATGCCAGAACTGATACTGGCTATGGAAAAGCGCGTACCGGAAAGGTGCTCCGAAAAATAAAATAAAAATATGAAAAATCTTAGAAAAATGTGTAGGTATAGATTCCAAAGTTTGGGATCAATATCTTTTACTTTGCGATTAAGGCTAATACTGTGCGATTAGTGGCTTGTGCCTATAAATAGGCACATTATGAGGGCACAAAACCCGAGAAACACACACCAAAACATGGAGGCTGCAGCTGAGGGTGGAAAACACTGTTCCATTGGCTCTCCTTCACTCTTTGAGCTTCCTTTCTTCTTCTTCTTCTTCTTTTGGCCTTGATCATCACCTTTCATGCTTGTTTAAGCATTGTGAAGGTGAGAGTTGACCTTGGGGCTGCATTGTGGCCATTATTCTGAGTTGAGAGGTAGTTAGTGAGCATGAGTTTGAAGCTTTAGTGATGACTACTTTGTGGTAGTCATTGTAAGCTTCAAAGTGCCTTCTTGTGGTGCAAGAACCCACCTTGAAGTGCCATTTTCGTGCTCATACTTAGGCTGAGTTTGAAGTGTCTTGAGAGGGCTCCAAGAGCACAACTTGCCTCTGTTTGGAACTTTGGTAAGTTACCTGACCATGATCATGAGTTTAATGCTTAAAGTTGGTGTCTTGGCATGTAAAAAGTTAAAATGAAGTAACCAACACCTAAATGAACTTGTATATGCTTAAAGATGCATGCTTTAACGTGTACATGTGTTAAAAGTTGAATCTTTGGGATGGATACTCACGAAATGCAGAAACTGCATTCTGTCGTGAGATATCCGGATATTTGTCGAACAGATATCCGGATATCAGTATCCGGATATGGTATCCGGATATTGATATCCGGATATGGGATCTGGGTATCCGGATATGACATATCCGGATATGTCCAGTGTGATATCCGGATATGACATATCCGGATATGCCCCTTCTGATATCCGGATATCCTGGGTTCTGCGCAGACAGTAGCTTTTCTGTATGAACAGTAAGCTATGGGGTGTGTGTGGACCCTAGTTTAAGGAAGTTGAACTTCTGTAATAACTGGACTAAGTCAGAATCATATGATTAAGGGCTTATGGCTTTGTTGGAAGCCTTAAGACGTAAAACGTAAAGGAAAGACGTAGTCTTTAAGTTGTATGCTTGTGATGCATTAATATTGACTTGTTAATGGTCCATATCAGATTGTGATACTGCTGTTTGTGGACTAGTGAGTGGTTGGACTCTTGGCTTGGATAGCTAGCTTGCGAGGTAAGCTTTCGTGTCCTTGGTTTAGCCATTTTGATGTTCCACCATGTCCCATGGGCATGGGTTTATGCATGCTGTGTTACATGCTTTGATTATTTTGGAAATGCTGTTGAGCTGTTTATATGTAATGAGCATTATGATATGCATGTGGTGTCCACCTAGACGGCAATCCTGAGTATGTAGTACATACAAGATGGAGAAGCATGTGGGTGAGGTGCAGGTAGTATCCATGTACTTATGTAGGCATAGACGTATTCCTACATTTCTCTGGCCAGTAGATTTGAAAGCACACATGACATGATTAATTGCTGCATCGCATAGTTTTGGAACTTATATTGTAAATACTGTTTTTGAACTTATATTACACATGTAAGTGAGCTTGGGGTGGAGACTCCTTGAGGACCCCTTGTCTTACTGAGATTTCTTGTTAGAGATCTCACCCCACGTTTGGGGACGTTTATTTCAGGATCAGGTAATGTTGAGGGTTCAGGTGGCAGGAGGCCAGAGTTGAGCTGATATTCTGATATGCTGTCTTGCTGGATTTGCTGTTTATGTTTTCTGCTTTTATTATGCTGATTACGTTTGAGACTATTTGTTGGGCATTGTTGCCTTATTTGGTGAGCATGGGGTTTGTCCATGCCACATGTTTGTGTTATTGTCCTTTTACTTTAATGTTGTAATTAATGTATCAGGATTTTGACCCAGGCTGCATGTGTAGTCCTGCGGTTCTAGATACACACATTATATTTATGTACGAGGTATTCAGTTAGTTGTCTTGCAATTTACATACAGGCAGTATTTTTATGAAAATGATTAAGTAATCAAGTTGGTTAAGTTAATGACGTCATAATTGAATTAAAGAAAAAGTTATTCCGCATTTTTGTTAAGCGTGGCTTAATACGATAGTGTGTTAACAGACCGGGTTAACACGGGCTGTTACATTTTATGGTATCAGAGCACTTTCTAGGGAAAAGCCTGTATGTATTGCAATAACTTAGGATGTGTCGTTGCGTGTCTACTTTGTGTTCTCTCTGACTGGTGTGCGTTATGATAATGCATATGTGACCACATGGCGTGGGCCTGATCAACTCATTCTTTGTGTAACTTGTGCAGAGTCATGGTGCCACCGAGGAGGAACACGAGTACTAGTGAGGATCAGACGGATCCTGTCCTGGCTGCATTGGCTGAGATGCAGGCGGCCCGACTAGCCGACCAGGAAGCCACGAGGCTGGCGAACCGGGCGATGCTGGACGCAATTCGAGATGCGAACCGGCAAACCACGACAGAGGTTCTGGAGGAGAACCGGATGGCCAACATGACGATGATGAGGGTCATGTTGGAGGAGTTGAGGGCTGGTCCTGCTGCGGGCCAGGGTCCTCCACCACCTCCACCGCCGCCACCGCCTCCACCTCCGCCTAGTCAACAGGAGGACACCCAGAGCCAGATGGGTGAGGGTAGTCACTTGACGGGGGCTATGCAGACCATCCCCGTTCTTGCTGAGGATCGTGACGAGATCGATCGCCGGCTGAATGCTTTCCGCAAGCATAAGCCACCTACCTTCGACGGATCTTACGATCCCATTGCTGCTGCCAGATGGCTACAGGCGCTGGACAAGATTTTCCGGATCATGCAGTGCACCGATCCGCAGAAGCTGTTGTTCGCCACGTACATGCTGGAGGGCGAGGCCCATGAGTGGTGGACCAACCTATCTCAGGTCTACGAGATGCAGGGTCATGTGATGACGTGGCCATTCTTCGAGGAGAGCTTCTTGGGCCAGTACTTTCCTTACGACTCTCAGGAGAGGAAGCAGGGAGAGTTTGACCGATTGGTGCAGGGCTCGTTGTCTGTCGACGAGTACCTGGCCAAGTTTAATGAGCTGGTCAAGTTCTCTCATTTCCGCATGGCGAGACCGACTCCCATTTTTCTGGCGGCCAAGTTTCGGAGGGGACTTAATGAGGATATTGCTGGACATCTCGCTGGTTCTGCTTCGAGAGACTTCGGAGCGTTGGTGCAGCAGTGCCGCGACATCGAGGACTACTGCCGGGCGAGTAAGGCCAAGAAGGCCAAGATGGAGGTACCACAGGGTACCGGCGGTTCTACTCCCTGGAAGAACAAGAACTTTGCCAACAAGGGCAAGGGCAAACCACCGTTGGCGGCTAAGCAAGCGCCAAACCAGTTCAGAAAGACTGCCGCTCCGGGGAACGCCGCTAGACCTCCTGCTCCCAGATGTTCGGGATGCGGGAAGTCACATTTTGGGCCGTGTTCTACCGGTCAGCTGATATGCTTCCAGTGTGGCAAGGAGGGCCACTATTCCAGAGACTGCCCGACGGCGAGAGTTGCGGCAGTGCAGGCTGTGCCGTTGCAGATGGTTCCTACTGGGGCACCAGCCGTGCCACCTACTACCGGACGAGTCTACACACTTGATCGTCAGCAGTCGGACAGAGCTCCGAACCTGGTCAGAGGTACTGTTACCATTGGTGGATCAGCTATTGATGTTTTATTTGATTCCGGGGCAACACACTCTTTTGTTGCTACCCCTATTGCTGTGGGGCTTGAGTTGCCCAGTGATGTGCTTTCTCCACCGATGCGGGTTACCACCGCCACCGGAGAAATATGTTTGACCTCCACTGTTCATCGCGATGTAGCGTTTCAGTGGGATGGCCGTGACTTCTCGGTAGATCTGATAGGATTACCGATGGCCAACCTTCAGATTATTTTGGGCATGGATTGGTTGTCCAGAAACTGTGCAATGATTGACTGTTGTGCCAAGAAAGTGGTGATGTCTCCGGGTGGGTCCACAGCCAGTTCCTCACCGTTCATTTCAGTCCTGCAGGCGAGGAGGGCCTTGAGAGCAGGGGCATTTGGCTATGTCATGTTGGGAGGTTTGGTGAGTGGGACACAGGATGATCTCACTGGCATTCCTGTGGTGAGGGAATTCCTCGAGGTGTTTCCTGAGGAGATACCTGAGTTTCCACCGCAGAGGGAGATAGAGTTCTCCATTGACTTATTGCCTGGTGTGGGGCCTATCTCGTTGGCTCCATACCGGATGTCGCCACCAGAGTTGGCGGAGCTGAAGAAGCATATCGAGGAGCTTTCAGCGAAAGACTTTATTCGACCGAGTGTGTCTCCCTGGGGAGCACCGGTCATTTTTGTTAAAAAGAAAGATGGGACCATGCGGTTGTGCACCGACTACCGACAGTTGAACAAGGTGACAATCAAGAACAAGTACCCTCTTCCACGCATTGATGATTTGCTGGATCAGCTCAGAGGTGCTTGCGTGTATTCAAAGATCGATCTCCGGTCCGGTTACCATCAGATACGGGTAAAGCCGGAGGATGTCCCAAAGACAGCGTTTCGCTCGAGGTACGGGCACTACGAGTACTTGGTGATCCCGTTTGGACTCACCAATGCACCCGCAGTGTTTATGGACTACATGAACAGGATTTTCCAACCGTACCTGGATCAGTTTGTGATCGTCTTCATTGACGACATCTTGATTTACTCCAAGACGGAGGAGGAGCATACCGAGCACTTGAAGATTGTGTTGCAAGTGCTGAAAGAGAAAAAGCTTTATGCTAAGCCGTCAAAATGTGAGTTTTGGCTCAAGGCGGTGAAATTTCTGGGTCATGTAATTTCAGCTAATGGAGTTGCAGTTGATCCTAACAAGACTGAGGCCGTGATGGATTGGGAGAGGCCCAAGACGGTTACAGAAGTGAGAAGCTTCCTGGGTTTGGCAGGTTACTATCGGAGGTTCATAGAAGGATTTTCCAAGATGGTGCTACCAATGACTCGCCTTACCCGAAAGGAGACTCCATTCGTGTGGACACATGAGTGCGAGGAGTGTTTCCAGGAGTTGAAGGAGAGACTGACTACTGCTCCAGTGTTAGTTCTTCCTGATCCTGCGGAGCAATTCGAGTTATACTGCGATGCCTCTGGTAAAGGACTTGGCTGTGTGCTGATGCAGAAAGGGAAAGTGGTGGCTTACGCTTCAAGACAGTTGAAACCTCATGAGGAGAACTACCCGACTCACGACTTGGAGTTGGCAGCCATTGTTTTTGCTTTCAAGATTTGGAGGCATTACCTGTTTGGCATGAAGTTTGCTGTATTCAGTGATCACAAGAGCCTGAAGTACCTGTTTGACCAGAAGGAGCTGAACATGAGACAACGAAGATGGATGGAGTTCTTGAAGGACTACGATTTTGAGTTGAGGTACCATCCTGGCAAGGCCAATGTGGTAGCCGATGCTTTGAGTCGGAAATCCGTGAGCTTATCCAGCCTGATGATGAACGACTACGAGGTGATCGAGAAGTTCAGAGACTTGAGAGTGAACTCCTTGTTTGGGGGTGCACTGCTTGAGATGGAAACAGCAGAAGTGATTAACGAGCTGATGGAAAAGATCAAAGAGGCGCAAGTGCAAAGAGAGTGCCTCGATTATGTGAAGAACCAGGACGGTGTGTCTTGGAACGCTGACGGATTGCTGCTGTTCCAGAAGAGGATTGTTATTCCTCGAGGGCCATTGACTGAGGAGGTTATGGCAGAGGCTCATAAGGGCCGGTTCACTATCCACCCTGGTGCCACGAAAATGTACCAGGACTTAAAAAGGAATTTCTGGTGGCCGGGCATGAAGAAGGACATAGCGGTCTACGTGTCCAAATGTCTTATTTGCCAGAAAGTGAAGATCGAGCACCAGAAACCGTCTGGTAAACTTCAACCTCTGGAGATTCCGCAGTGGAAGTGGGAGAGGATTTCCATGGACTTCGTGGTGGGATTGCCTAAAACTCAGGCTGGTTGTGACTCTATCTGGGTCATAGTGGACAGATTGACCAAGTCTGCCCATTTTCTTCCAGTGAAGGTGAGCTTCACTACAGAGCAGTTGGCCAAACTATACGTCCGTGAGATTGTGAGGCTTCACGGGGTGCCCGAGAGTATCATCAGTGATAGGGACCCGAAGTTCACATCTCGGTTCTGGGAGGCGCTGCAGGAGGCTTTTGGTACGCAGTTGCGATTGAGTACCGCCTATCACCCTCAGACTGACGGACAGACTGAGCGGACCATCCAGACATTGGAGGACATGTTGAGAGCTTGCACGTTGGAGCAGGGTTCTGCATGGGATAGGTACCTTCCGTTGGTTGAATTCTCATACAACAACAGTTTTCATGCTAGTCTGGGCATGGCACCCTACGAGGCGCTGTACGGTAGGAGGTGTCGGACTCTTACTTGCTGGTCTGAGGTTGGAGATAAAGAGCTATTCGGCTTGGACTTTGTTCAAGATACTACCCTACAGATCCAGATGATCAGGGAAAAGCTGAAACAGGCGCAGAATCGTCAGAAAAGCTACTATGATGTCAAGCATCGACCTCTGGAGTTCAGTGAGGGTGAGCACGTATTTGTGAAACTTTCACCGGTCACCGGCGTTGGACGGGCACTCGGCGTGAGGAAGTTGAGCCCGCGATTCATTGGGCCCTACCAGATCCTTGGTAGAGTAGGACCAGTTGCCTATCGACTCGCCTTACCTCCGAACCTCGCCAACATCCACGACGTGTTTCACGTGTCTCAGCTTCGAAAGTACATAGCGGACCCTTCGCACGTGGTGCAGCCGGATGATGTGGAGGTTCGGGAGAACCTAAAGACTCCCGTCGGACCACTCAAGATTCTCGATCGAGGCGAGAAACAGCTTCGAAGCAAGATCATTCCGATGGTCAAGGTGCAGTGGACTGGGCGTAGTCCCGAGGAGTGCACGTGGGAGCGAGAGGATGAGCTTCTCCGACAGTATCCCGACTTTCGAGACAGGTATGTTTCTGATTTTGAGGACAAAATCCTTAAAAAGGTGGGGTGAATGTAAGAACCCGCACCGCTAATTAAGGTAATTAGTAAGTTAATTATGATAATTAGGAAATAATTCCATAATTGACCCTAATAATTATTAATGGGCTTAGATAATTATATTGAGTGAGTAAAAATGCGGAAAGTCGCCTTTCGGAAGAAAAGCGCAGATACCGGTTCTGCTACTCGGTATAAATGCGTACCGGAAAAGTATCCCGGAAAATTATAACGAATGCATGATAATTACTAGAATATTATGTAGGACTTGTAAAACAAGTTTCAAGTCAAAATGACGTAATCTGATGCCAGAACTGATACTGGCTATGGAAAAGCGCGTACCGGAAAGGTGCTCCGAAAAATAAAATAAAAATATGACAAATCTTAGAAAAATGTGTAGGTCTAGATTCCAAAGTTTGGGATCAATATCTTTTACTTTGCGATTAAGACTAATACTGTGCGATAAGTGGCTTGTGCCTATAAATAGGCACATTATGAGGACACAAAACCCTAGAAACACACACCAAAACGTGGAGGCTGTAGCTGAGGGTGGAAAACACTGTTCCATTGGCTCTCCTTCACTCTTTGAGCTTCCTTTGTTCTTCTTCTTCTTCTTTTGGCCTTGATCATCACCTTTCATGCTTGTTTAAGCATTGTGAAGGTGAGAGTTTGACCTTGGGGCTGCATTGTGGCCATTATTCTGAGTTGAGAGGTAGTTAGTGAGCATGAGTTTGAAGCTTTAGTGATGACTACTTTGTGGTAGTCATTGTAAGCTTCAAAGTGCCTTCTTGTGGTGCAAGAACCCACCTTGAAGTGCCATTTTCGTGCTCATACTTAGGCTGAGTTTGAAGTGTCTTGAGAGGGCTCCAAGAGCACAACTTGCCTCTGTTTGGAACTTTGGTAAGTTACCTGACCATGATCATGAGTTTAATGCTTAAAGTTGGTGTCTTGGCATGTAAAAAGTTAAAATGAAGTAACCAACACCTAAATGAACTTGTATATGCTTAAAGATGCATGCTTTAACGTGTACATCTGTTAAAAGTTGAATATTTGGGATGGATACTCACGAAATGCAGAAACTGCATTCTGTCGTGAGATATCCGGATATTTGTCGAACAGATATCCAGATATCAGTATCCGGATATGGTATCCGGATATTGATATCCGGATATGGGATCTGGGTATCCGGATATGACATATCCGGATATGTCCAGTGTGATATCCGGATATGACATATCCGGATATGCCCCTTCTGATATCCGGATATCCTGGATTCTGCGCAGACAGTAGCTTTTCTGTATGAACAGTAAGCTATGGGGTGTGTGTGGACCCTAGTTTAAGGAAGTTGAACTTCTGTAATAACTGGACTAAGTCAGAATCATATGATTAAGGGCTTATGGCTTTGTTGGAAGCCTTAAGACGTAAAACGTAAAGGAAAGGCGTAGTCTTTAAGTTGTATGCTTGTGATGCATTAATATTGACTTGTTAATGGTCCATATCAGATTGTGATACTGCTGTTTGTGGACTAGTGAGTGGTTGGACTCTTGGCTTGGATAGCTAGCTTGCAAGGTAAGCTTTCGTGTCCTCGGTTTAGCCATTTTGATGTTCCACCATGTCCCATGGGGATGGGTTTATGCATGCTGTGTTACATGCTTTGATTATTTTGGAAATGCTGTTGAGCTGTTTATATGTAATGAGCATTATGATATGCATGTGGTGTCCACCTAGACGGCAATCCTGAGTATGTAGTACATACAAGATGGAGAAGCATGTGGGTGAGGTGCAGGTAGTATCCATGTACTCATGTAGGCATAGACGTATTCCTACATTTCTCTGGCCAGTAGATTTGAAAGCACACATGACATGATTAATTGCTGCATCGCATAGTTTTGGAACTTATATTGTAAATACTGTTTTTGAACTTATATTACACATGTAAGTGAGCTTGGGGTGGAGACTCCTTGAGGACCCCTTGTCTTACTGAGATTTCTTGTTAGAGATCTCACCCCATGTTTGGGGACGCTTATTTCAGGATCAGGTAATGTTGAGGGCTCAGGTGGCAGGAGGCCAGAGTTGAGCTGATATTCTGATATGCTGTCTTGCTGGATTTGCTGTTTATGTTTTCTGCTTTTATTATGCTGATTACGTTTGAGACTATTTGTTGGGCATTGTTGCCTTATTTGGTGAGCATGGGGTTTGTCCATGCCACATGTTTGTGTTATTGTCCTTTTACTTTAATGTTGTAATTAATGTATCAGGATTTTGACCCAGGCTGCATGTGTAGTCCTGCGGTTCTAGATACACACATTATATTTATGTACGAGGTATTCAGTTAGTTGTCTTGCAATTTACATACAGGCAGTATTTTTATGAAAATGATTAAGTAATCAAGTTGGTTAAGTTAATGACGTCATAATTGAATTAAAGAAAAAGTTATTCCGCATTTTTGTTAAGCGTGGCTTAATACGATAGTGTGTTAACAGACCGGGTTAACACGGGCTGTTACAGATGCGATCCTAGAAAAAGGATCACACCCTGTAAGAACCCGCACCGCTAATTAAGGTAATTAGCGAATTAATTATGATAATTAGGAAATAATTACATAATTGACCTTAATAAGTATTAATGAGCTTAAATAATTATATTGAGTGGGTAAAAATGCTGAAAGTCGCTTTTCGGAAGAAAAGCGCAGATACCGGTTCTGCTACTCGGTATAAATGCGTACCGGAAAAGTATCCCGGAAAATTATAACGAATGCATGATAATTACTAGAATATTATGTAGGACTTGTAAAACGAGTTTCAAGTCAAAATGACGTAATCTGATGCCAGAACTGATACTGGCTATGGAAAAGCGCGTACCGGAAAGGTGCTCTGAAAAATAAAATAAAAATATGAAAAATCTTAGAAAAATGCGTAGGTCTAGATTCTAAAGTTTGAGATCAAGATCTTTTACTTTGCTATTAAGACTAATACTGTGCGATTAGTGGCTTTGCCTATATATAGACCCATTAAGAGCACAAAACCCTAGGCCATACATTTCCTAAGTGACTTGTGGCTGCTGCTGCCACCCTTCTTCTTCTTCTTCTTCTTCTTCTTCTTCCTTCTTCATTCTTTAACCAAGTTATCACCTTTCATGCTTGTTTAAGCACTTGTGAAGGTGAGAGTTAACCTTGGGGCTACATTGTGGCCATCATTCTGAGTTGAGAAAGCTGTGTGTGTGTAGTTAGTGAGCATGAGTTTGGAGCTTTAGTGATGGCTACCTTGTGGTAGTCATTGTGAGCTTCAAAGTGCCTTCTTGTGGTGCAAGAACCCATCTTGAAGTGCCATTTTCGTGCTCCTACTTAGGCTGAGTTTGAGGAACCTTGGGAGAGCTCCAAGAGCACAACTTGCCTCTGTTTTGAGCTTTGGTAAGTTACCTCACCATGATCATGAGTTTATCTTGCTTAAAGTTGGTGTCTTGGCATGTAAAAAGTTAAAATGAAGTAACCAACACCTAAATGAACTTGTATATGCTTAAAGATGCATGCTTTAACGTGTACATGTGTTAAAAGTTGGATCTTTGGGATGGATATTCACGAAATGCAGAAACTGCATTCTATCGTGAGATATCCGGATATTTGTCGAACAGATATCCAGATATCAGTATCCGGATATGGTATCCGGATATTGATATCCGGATATGGGATCTGGGTATCCGGATATGACATATCCGGATATGTCCAGTGTGATATCCGGATATGGCATATCCGGATATGCCCCTTCTGATATCCGGATATCCTGGGTTCTGCGCAGACAGTAGCCTTACTGTATGAACAGTAAGCTATTGGTGTGTGTGGACCCTAGTTTAAGGAAGTTGAACTTCTATAATTAATGGACTAAGTCAGAATCATATGATTAAGGGCTTATGGCTTTGTTGGAAGCCTTAAGACGTAAAGCGTAAAGGAAAGGCGTAGTCTTTAAGTTGTATGCTTGTGATGCATGATTATTAATGTATTATTGGTCCATATCAGATTGTGATACTGCTGTTTGTGGACTTGAGAGTGGTTGGACTCTTGGCTTGGATAGCTAGCTTGCAAGGTAAGCTTTCGTGTCCTCGGTTTAGCCATTTTGATGTTCCACCATGTCCCATGGGGATGGGTTTATGCATGCTGTGTTACATGCTTTGATTATTTTGGAAATGCTGTTGAGCTATTTATATGCAATGAGCTTTTTATGATGCATGTGGTGTCCACCTAGACGGCAATCCTGAGTATGTAGTACATACAAGATGGAGAAGCATGTGGGTGAGGTGCAGGTAGTATCCATGTACTCATGTAGGCATAGACGTATTCCTACATTTCTCTGGCCAGTAGATTTGAAAGCACACATGACATGATTAATTGCTGCATCGCATGATTTTAGAACTTATACTGTAATAATGTTTTTAGAAATTATATTGCACATGTAAGTGAGCTTGGGGTGGAGACTCCTTGAGGACCCCTTGTCTTACTGAGATTTCTTGTTAGAGATCTCACCCCACGTTTGGGGACGCTTATTTCAGGATCAGGTAATGTTGAGGGCTCAGGTGGCAGGAGGCCAGAGCTGAGCTGATATTTATGACATGCTGACGTGCTGGTTGTGGATTGCTGTTTATTTGACCGCTGTTATGTTTTCTGCGTTATTTATGTTAAGTTTATGTTATGACTATTTGTGGGCATTGTTGCCTTATTTGGTGAGCATGGGGTTTGTCCATGCCACATGATTGTTATCGCCTTTTTATGTTAATGTTGTAATTAAAGTATCAGGATTTTGACCCAGGCTACTTGTGTAGACCTGTGGCTTTAGATACTCACCTTATATTTATGTACGAGGTATTCAGTTAGTTGTCTTACAATTTACATACAGGCAGTATTTTTATGAAAATGATTAAGTAATCAAGTTGGTTAAGTTAATGACGTCATAATTGAATTAAAGAAAAAGTTATTCCGCATTTTAATTAAGCGTGGCTTAATACGATAGTGTGTTAACAATGCGGGTTAACACGGGCTGTTACACACCCCAATCCGCAAAAAAAAATGATGACGAGTTTGGAGAGATGGGATCCTAGAAAAAGGATCACACCCCAATCCGCGATAAAAAACCCAGGATAAAAATCCGGGGTAAATGAAACTCTAGCAAGAAGCCGAGTTAAATATTATGAGACTGAGGTATTTGAACCCCCTTGCCAAAATGAGCAAGGGCGTGAATTCTAGCCCGGTTAAACAATAACGTCGAGGTATTTGAACCCTCTTGCCTACGGGCAAGGTAGCGAGTTCTAGCCCATCCAATAACGTCGAGGTATTTGGACCCTCTTGCCTACGGGCAAGGTAACGAGTTCTAGCCCGACCAATAACGTCGAGGTATTTGAACCCTCTTGCCTACGGGCAAGGTAGCGAGTTCTAGCCCGGCCAATAACGTCGAGGTATTTGAACCCTCTTGCCTACGGGCAAGATTGCGAGTTCTAACCCAGCCAATAAGAGTCCTAGAAGTACACTCCTTCAGGTAACCCATCTATAAATAAAGGGGTTAAACCAACAAGTGATCAGCCTAGCATCAAAGGTATCTCATTCATCCGAGCTGAAGTGTGTGCGTTGAGACATGACTTACACATCCCGGCATCCTGAACACTCAGTCTACCGGGCTGGGGGGCAACTGTTATGGACCTGAGTAAGGCCCACATCCACGGGAGGCCCAAACAACACAAGCCCAGGTAAAACACTATAAATAGAGCCAAAGACCGCAGGTATGAGCATCTCTTCTAAACCCTACTTTTGTGCAACCACTCAGCGCACACACACACCCTCTGGCTAACGCCGTCATACAAGTGTGTAGTGATTCGCTGCCTCCAAGATACCTAATCCATAGGTATCTAGAGAGAAAGCATCAGATCCGATATCAACTATCTAACCTTTGGTTAGACATCTCTGCCTCAAGCAGAACAACTGGGCTCACCAAATCAGGGTGCAACAGTTCGTGAGGAGCGGTTGTTTTCTCGTATACGAACGTGGATTGGTAAGGATTGGGATGTGAGAATCCAGCATAATTTTAGGGAAGGGAATATGTGTGCTGATTGGTTAGCAAACTACTTGTTAAACTCAGCGGAGCAGGTTGATCAGATGTTCTTTGAAGAACCTCCGGGTAGAATTTTGCTTTTGGTTTTGGCGGACCTTGTGTCCGTGGGAAGAGAGCGTTTAGTTACTCTTCCTTGTTAGTTTGTTTTTTGGTTGCTTGTTTGTTGGGGTTTAATCCCCCTGTGTTTATAAAAAAACTCTAATACTTATATGTAATTTGATTAATTCTTCACTATTAAATACATTCTTTCTGGATATCAAAAAAATAAAAACACATTCTTTCTTCGCCGAAGACAAGAATAAATAATGAAAACTAAAAAGTTATCATTAATATTTTATTTATAATTTAAAAATGAGCAATAACTAGAAGGAAAGATAATTATGTAGTGTATGCTAATGCACAATGTTTTTTTCTTTTTTCTTTAGGTTTGGTGAGAGAGAAAGGGGAGGGTCCGGAGCAGAGGACAAGATATATAGGAGACAGCGTATTAATTAGGATGAAATTTTCAGTACTCCTATTAATACGTATCTTGTATTAAAATTATAAATATGCGGATTCATCAAGCATTTAAAATTAAAAAAGTGAGTGAGTTAATCTATTTAAATAATTCATATATTTTTATGGTGTGATAGCATGTTAATTATCTCAATTTTGAGATTAAATTATAACTTTATTAGAGAAACAATGATTTTTGTATCAAACAAAAAAAAGAGAAACAATGATTTTGAAGAAAAAAATGGCCACAAATTATTACAGATCATAACATAGCCCAGTTTAACATGATCACCTATGACGAGAGAAACTCAAAATCATTTAATCCCTCGTTAATTCCGTGGAACAATAACATTGACAATCCTTTATATACGGACACAAGGATTGCTATAATTTAAAATTAACAAAAAAAAAAATTGACTACGATGATTCAGAGTTTGACTATGAATGTCAAACTAGTTGATTTTTTGCAGTATAGTACATGGAACTTTTTAATTTCTATATCTCAAACGAATTGTTTATTTCTTTCTTATTTTCCATTTTATTTCATAACAAACTATTTTTTATGTGTTTTTTTTATGGGTTTTACGTTTATTATGTTGTAGGAAAAATGATTGTGTAATGTTATCGACATTTGTTTTGCGTGCCATATTTTTTTCTTTCTTTTTTCTTTTAAAATGTGTGGGCCCCACAAAATATTATGTGTATAGGAAAGTTTGTTATATTATGTCAAAAGAGGAAATGAAAACCCTATTTTTATTCACTTAACTTACTTTATTTCTTTTAAGTTACCTCGCCCGTGCAATCAATTTATTCTTTCACCGTCGAACTTCTTTTTTTCATGAGTAATGGTCACCAAGCCAACACTTGTCCACCTAGTTTCCATTCCTTTGATCATTTCTCAAATACCATCAAAGAGGGAAAAAGAAAAATCCAAACAAACAAAAAGGAAAAGTTTGTTTCAATCATTGATTTATGTTGGTTGCATCCGGCGCTTTGGTGAGATCGGATCAGGTTTTTTTGTGCCGACTCGACCAACTTAATTTTTATAGGTCAGATATTTTAACCCGACCCGCTTTAATTTGATCAAAGTCAGGTCTGATTTGGTTTGGATTTTTTTGAACTAGTTTGGAACCGGTTCGGATCTAACCTGACTTGATTTCTGAAGTGGGTCAAATCCGACCGGACCCATTTTTGAATTGGTTTCGTCACGAAATTCCATCGAAATTTCTACGTTGCAAACGACGAAAATTTCATCACAAAATTATTTTTTCGTCGGAATACTTTTGTCGAAAAGCAGGAATTTTTTCTCTAATGAAATTTTTTACAAAAAAAAAATTCTATCGAAATTTAGTTTCCGTCAAAAGTTTTGACGAAAATGATTTCTTCCATCAAATGTTTTAAACGAAAAAAGAATTCCGTCAAAATTTTTGATGGAATATTTTTCATTCAAAATTTCGATAGGAATGTGTTCTGACAAAAATTTTGACGGAAATTGTTTTGAGGGAAATGTTTAATTCGAAACTTTCGATGAAATTTAGATTCTCTAAAGAATTTTGACAGAATATTTTTTTCGTCAAAATTCTTTATCGAAATATTTTCTGTCAAAGACTTTTTACGAAATTTTTTGACAGAAATGTGTTCCGTTGAAAATTTTGATGGAAATGTTTTTTAATCAAAAAACTTGACGAAAATGTTCGATGGAAATGTGATTCGCTAAAAATTTTGACGAATTTTTTTTTGTCAAAAAGTTTAACGAAAATGTTTCCGTATTCACCGAAATTTGAATTCTGAAAAGAATTTTGGTAAAAAAATTTTTGTCAAAAAATTTCGATGCAAATGTGTTTCGCAAAATTTTTGATGCATATGTTTTTTTGTGAAATATTTTGGTGAAATTTAGATTCCGTAAAAAAATTTGACAAAAAAATTTTCCGTCAAATTTTTTTACAGGAATGTTTTTAGTCACAAATTTTGAAAAAAATATTTTTCGTAAAAAATTTTGCGAAATTTTTTTATGGAAATATTTTTCGTAAAAAATTTTGATGTAATTATTTTACGTTAGAACTTTTCTTTTGATGTAATTGTGATTTTTTTTTTCACATAATGAGTATGAGTCAAGTTTTAGGTCAATGGGTCATTATTAAAATAAATCAGATCTAAAACTGACTCAAAAGTGGGTGAGTATTTAAACTCACTTAAAAAAAATAGGTATTTATGGATAACGTCGAGCTCACATCAAGGGTGGGGCAACTGAATGAGTTTTTTTCACACCATCATAACATGCGTGTTGTTTCTTGTTTCGTGTACGTCTAAGGGTATCGATCTGACCACACACAAATGCTTTTATGAACTGTAATAACCTCACCACATACATATCTCACATAAATAGTATAAGAAGAAAGGAAAATATCACAAGATACACTTGGATATAGATACATGTTTGGAGTCCCTTTGATCTCCTTTCCCTCTCGCACTTATTCTTATGTAAAAGTTTTAAGAACTGATCATGAACTTGCCCATAAATGCTCGTGTGAGATATTTTCTTTGTCACTTTGTTTTTTCAGGTTGTTTTAGAGTTCATTCGGGCAATGCAAGTAACATCCTCACTGTAAAGGGATGGGAAGGAACCTTAAGCCTCTCATGAATTCCATTATAGCAAACCGAAAATTTGAAGCTGTACCTCCAATTTTTTACTTTATGCTGAATGGGAATGAGACCATTTGTTACAATGATATAATATAAAATGATTTAAGGCCTACCATTTTCCCTCTTAATTGAGATAGTTGATTCATGTACCTAATTTTTTAGTGGCAATATAATAGATAACAACAAAAAATGATCTATGCAATATTCATGCTTCAAACCTAAAAAATTATTGTATGAGGGGATATGTTAGAGAGATATAACATAAAATCATTAAAAGATCATCAATTACCAGCTTGAGCTGTTAAGTGAGATCAATCACCCTTAAAATGAAACGTAGTGTCCTTATAATTAAATATGATCAATAGCTGTTATGTCATGCAGCTAGGTCTTCTGCAAAGTAACAGAAAAACACAGAAACATGATTAGTATTGTTGATTTTGTTGGCGATCTTATGACACTAATTTCATAAAAATAGTTTTTTTTTTTTTTAATTGCAGGTGGTGTTAGCTAAATACAACATCAATTTACCCGGGGTCCCACTAATTAAAATGACAATTAGACACAGACGACGTATATTTCAGCAGTGGAGATATGTGGCATCCTGATACATAATAAAGTCCCAGCATTATTGGAAATCAGAATGTACATTGCATCAACGGAAATAGAAAGAAAGGGAAAGAAGAGAAAGTGAACTAACAAAACTCGTGCATATTTTCAAGTTCCCAACCAGAGCTAACTTCATAAAGATAGAATCATGTGCCGCCCAAGCATGACCTTCTGAGCCCAACTCATTCTGCATTTAGTGCAGCATGTGAACACGTATATATTACATATTGCTTAATTTATTTGACAGCTTGCATTGTCATACACGAAACTATATATGAAAAAGACATGTATCTTAATTAATAGGAAAATTATTCCACTAAATTTTCTGTGTACTAGTAAAAGATTAATCTTCTAATCAGTCAGCATTCAATTCAGTTGTTAGGCTAGACAATCATCAGATAGTTAAGCTGATTGCGCTTTGGCGCCTTTGCCTCATTATTTATTGACTAATTTTAAACACCAATATAGATAGGGGTGTTCGTCAACCGATTCAAACCGCGATAACCGAACCGAAAATCGAATAAATTGAAAATTGAAAAATCAAAAACCGAAAAAAACCCGCAAATTCTAATTTGATTGGATCAGTTTTCGGATTGATTGATGAAAACCGATCCAATATATTAATTCCCCTCTACCTACTTGGGTCTTTCCCAATAGCCCAAAAAATTCTAAACCCAACATCTATTAACCCATCAATTAAACCCAAGAAAAACCTAGTCATATCTCATTAACAAAATTTCATTTGCGTAGAGTTTCATATCTCATTGCCCAAAAAAATAACTATATTATCGTTTATTGATACTCTTGTATTTTTTAAAAAAATACAAAGCCAGTGTACACAAAAGATGTAATTTGCACAATAATCATGAAACAAATTTTAGGATTTTCAAAAAACCGAAAACCGATCCAATCTAAATCGAAAAAAATTAGATTGGATCGGATCAGATTTGAAAAAAAGTTCGAACTGAATGAATTATTACATGATCAAACCGAAGGGATTGGATCGAATGATTTTTGCTTCCAAAACTGATCCAATACAAACCGCGAACACCCTGAGTATAAATAGTATTTTCAATTTTGATCGTTAATTTTATTTATAACTAATTATTTTATTTTATTTTTAATTACATGAATCACTGAATAAAGATAAATTAATAAACAAGAATGAATATAAGAATTTTTATTATGGATAATAGCTTACCGCTACTTAGATAATAAGTTGCATAAACCGTCACAAACTTTTCTATTATGAGTATAGATAAAGCCAGGTGGGGCCAAAGAGGCAAGTGTCCCACTGGTACCTTCTCACTACCCACTTCTTCATTTATGTTCATTTAATTCCTCCTCTCATTTTTCTTTCCTTATCTTTCTCCTTTTCATGTGTTCCTCCTCAGATCTCTCTCTCTCTCTTTAAATTTTCTTCCACTTTTTTGCTAGTAAATACCAAACAGGTTTCATTTAACTTTTTTTTTTTTTGGTACATTCATTTAACTTATTTTAACAAACACAAATTGTACACAATTTTCTCACAAATGCAACAATCGTTCTCCATTTTTTTGATTGTGCGTCTAATTAGATACGCGCAAAGGAGACGAACACTCATACTTAACGCTATGGTTAAAAGCGAATCAAATTGAAAATATGGCTATAACTAATTCGTATCATGTTTAGCATGTAAAAAATTAGTTTTTAGATAATACAAAAACCCTGCTTCATAAATACAAAAAAAGGTGCGAGTGGAAATGTGATAATAATTAAGAAGCAATGGGTGAATATATAAGTATACATACAAACCAAACCAAGTGCAACAAATAGAGAGTTTTTTAGGTATGTTATATTACATCTATATCAATAGAGTGAGAAATAAATACAAATAAATAAATGTATTGTGCTATATATATTAAATATTCGACCAGAATGAAAAGATGTATGGTGTTACGTAAGGACTACTTGGGTAAATATGCATTGAAATTTGACCTCTACTCGTGCATATTTAGCCAGCCGCGCCATCTACGGAGTGTGTTTAAAATTCATTTTATCGCAGCGTGAAATGAGCGCGAGTTTGGTGATTAATTTTATCCTCTCTTTTTTTTGGTAAAATTTTATCCTTTTTTTATCTGTATTCTTCGTATAAACAATTTTTTATTTGATTTTTAATAAATTTAATTATAACAATTAATTTATATTGGTAAAATATTTCATTTAATTTTTTTTTTTGCATTATATAAATTAGTTAAACTTTTAATATTATAATTAACTATAATATAAATTTAATTTAAAATATTTATAAATGGAAAATGTATGGATCATTATAATTATTTTGTATTCGATCAATTATATTGATATTGTTGTAAATAATATAACCTTTAGACATCCATAACCCTCAAAAGATTTAAACCTAAATTATAACTCTTGAATATGAGTTATTCTGATCATTTATTCTATTGTAACTTATCTTAAGTCTATAAATAGATTACATGTATAAATTTTGAAAACACGCCACAATAATACAAGCAGAAATTATTGTTATTCCCTTTTCTCTTATTTCTGTTTTTCTTCTAGTAATTCCTTTTCTAATCACTTACTTTACCTTTGGTTATTTTGTTTAATTACCTTTTGTTTTACAACATATATGAGTATTTTCGTTCAGGAAAATATTTCTGCGGTTACTGCAGATAAATTATCTACATTTATTACCAAAATGAGATGGGAATAAAAAATTAAAAATTCTAATTATAAAGACTATATAATAATCATGAAATAAATTAAAATTATAAAAACACTATGATTTTCGCCCCAAAAGAACGTCGTATTGGACTTACTGCAGTTATTGCAGAAAAAGCCAACCCTTTTCATTTTATAGTATATGGTCATAATTTGAATTTATTTCATTTAATGTATAGTAATTATATTTTTTACTTAAATATTTAAAGGCATATACCTAGTCATTTAATGCATTCTCCGTCTATTTTACTTTTGTCACCAGTATAGAGTTCTTATTTCTTAAGGTAAGTTAGTCAAATACTTCATAAGGATTTTATAATAAATATTTAAAAATCAATTAAACATAATCATATATTAATAAAATGCTCAACGAATATTATGTTAATAAGAAATAGAGATTTGATTTTCTCATATTGCATGAAAATTCAATTCTCATGTTGTGACTCAACTAGTGGTGGGTCCCATATTTATTAAAAAAAGAAAAAATTTGCAAGCAAATTGAAGAATCCCATAAAAGTTGATATCCCATTGCCAGATAAAATTTTCTAGAATAAATATGTACTGAAATAAAGATGCATCCGCACAAAAAAAAAACATTAGATGCATGAATCTCTGAACCTGATGACATATGTGGTGACGATTGGGCCAGAAGGCCCAGCTAAAATTGATATCCCATTGCCAGATAGCAAATTTTCTAGATTTTGCGTTAAAGATTCTCAGAGAAAACCATATGGTCTTACGAATTTTTTTTTTTTGGTTGTTGCAACTTTTGAATTTATAATGATTGTAGGTAATAATTACGGAGTTTCAGAAGATGCGACACCATTTTCTTATAATATGTTCCATGCCTATCTGCACAGTAAATTTCAATCTATTTTTTTATATAAGTAGAAATTCTACGCACAATTAAATACAATCAATCCCGGTTGTTTTGTAATTTTTATTTTTATTTTTATAAACAAAAAGGGCTAAAAGCCCAAGAAAAACCACAAGAAAGAAAATTAGAAATGAAAACTATTCAGAGAATGCCCCATATCCCTTCCTATTGAAGCAAGATTACCCAAATATAAGGGATAAACACCATATAGAGATTGACTAAAAAAATTATGATCAGCTTGCTGAAAAGAATCTAACATAAAGTTAGCTAATAAATCTGCACATGTTTATCTTCTCTGAAATTATGTTGAAGACGAACTTGTCAATTCTTTTCAAGCCACGTCGTTATACCAGAAATCAAATATACCTCACAGACTACTACGCTATATTTGGTGAGTACAGTAGTTGCCATATGGCTTTGTAAATTTTTATCTATAGTTTACTAACCAAAAACAAAACAAACTACATGTCATAAGTTAGTGTTGGATAAATTTTTTAAGAATAGATCTGTAACACCGTGAGGTCAACAGTAAATACATAAAAATTTATAAAAACAAATTAATATAAAAATGTAAATCTAACCGAAGTAAGATATTACTACAACCGCTAAGAGCTAGAATAGGCCAACAAAATAAACACTACCATTTAATACATTTATGCTGGTGATATTAACCATTATATTGCATTTATTGTTGTTAGACAATGACAGAGATGGATTCCCTTTAGATCCCATGGTTGAAAAAATTGCCACATATTTTAACTATGCAATTGCTTGAGTTCTAGAACGGCATTAGAGTTTGCAGGAAATTACTCATCAATTTATCCATAACCTAAAAAAGGTACTATTGAATGGTGTCAAGTAGTCAAAGAGCTGAGAAATTGTCCAACAAATGAAGGAACTAACACCAACTAATGAATCCACGACTAGGTAACCACTGTAATCCTCTTTGCGCTGCATATACTATAGAAGGCCCATTTTAATGGGCTTTTGACAAGGTACTTCTTTTCGATAGCAAATTTTACAAGTGGAACTGTTTAGAGTTTGGATAGCCTAAAAAAATTGCATTTCCCCCATTGTTTGACAAAGTTGTTTGAGAAGAGTGCCATTATTTTGTATTCAATCAATCATTGGAAATATATACACAGTGCTTAAATGTCCTATTACAAAGGATAGCTAAACACATGTAGTCTTGTTAGGGGTGTATTTGATTAGGATTTTAAAAGACATTTTAGAATTAGAGGGACTTTATAGACTTTTTTAAAAGATTTTTTTTTTTTACAATTAAAATTTCATAAGATTAGATTTTAAAGGATTTTAATAGAATTTATAAGATTTGAAAGGATAATATGAATTTATAAGATTTTAAAAAATTATATGAAATTTTAACAAATATTCAAAATTACAAGAGTCAATAAAAAAACAAAGGAATGCAATAATATTAATAAAAAAATAAACTTAATATAATTTTTAACAAACATTCAAAATTACTAAGTAACAGCTCTCCACATATCTAGAGCTATACTAGTCCTTCACGCATTAACATTTTCTCATTCCTACTCTTGGGTTTGACTAACGGGTTAAAAATTATCTTCTTATTATAATTGGTGATACTGTGATGAAAACGATTCTTGAGAAGATTCCTCCTAAAAATAAATTTTCCCTCTTTTTTTTATTTTATATCCTCACCTAAAGCATTTAGGATTTAAAAAATAAAAACAAATTTTTAAAAAGGGTAGTGTGATGCACATGAGATGAGAGTGGTTATGATGCATGCAATGAGAAGATAAATTTTGGAGGAAGTAGAGGATTTAATTGGACAGAGTGCTTCGGTCATGAGAGAAAGAAGAGTTTTTCTGAGTATGAGAGTGGGGTGAAGGATCAAGGGCACATTCGTCTAATGGGCGCCATTGAATTGGAATTAACTCAATTAAGTGTAAAAATAACAGCTCTTAAGTATTAATTTATTTAATTGGTTTTAATTTATTATTCGCATGGGTCATCATTAGATACAAGTGAGATGAACCATTAAGATTAAGAATGCAAGTATAAAATAATGTGTCCTTTTATATATACATAAGTCAATTCAGTTTTCTGAACTCAATTGTTTTATTTTCAATTTAGTTCAGTTTAGCAACAACAAAAAAAGAAGGAACAGAACTTCGCACATCCCTATTTTCAACTTTGTCTTTCTGTATCGTGAATTTGACAATAAATAATAATCGTTGGACATGAATGAATATAAAGTCATTCACTTTCATAAAGAAATTAAGCTTATGTTAATTTATTAAAAAAAAAATAGAGAAATTATTTCCTTTTGTGTCATTAAATTTGTATTTATATCCTTGACAGATTTAATAGACATCCAATTGCTAAAAAAGAAATATTCGGTATAAAACGGGGCTTGACCCATATGAAAATCGCACAACAACTTGAAATCTTGCGGGTCATATATAGCTAGGAAGCCCAAGCAAGTTGTGGTTTGAAGAAGTGTCCCAGATATGTAATGGACCCCCAAAAAAGTCCTGTTCTAATCACATTCGAGGATAATTTTCCTCCTTTATGTTTTCCAAGCCAATTCTAGTCTGCTAACCCAATAGATTTGGGCATTTTTAATTACCTTTGTAATAATGTGCATAGTCATTGTTTTTCTTTTTTTAGGCTTTAGTTGTTAATTTCTCATTTCTTTTTTAATATAAAATATACATTTAACTTCTTTCTTTCTCTCCTACAATCCTACAACATAAAAAAACTTAAACCTTTTTAATTACCTTTGTAATAATGTACATAGTCATTGTTTTTCTTTTTTTAGGCTTTAGTTGTTAATTCTGTATTAAAATAAGTTATTTAGGCTTTCTTTTAGAAAAAAATTTAACTTTGTTTTGTTATTTGCTCTTGTGAGTCGTTTTCTTTTACATTGGTTTATTTATTCAAATGCTCTAGCGCTTTGGAAAAAAAACGTATCTTGGCAGTTTCAACGCATGAGTGCTAGTTGGAAAACATAGTGCGCAAGCACTGCACGCTCTTGAATTGGAGAAAAAATATTAACGTTGGAACGTGAAAAAAGACAAGGCTAAGGGCGGAAAAGAAGGGGATAAAAACAAGAAAGAATTAAGAGAGGAGAAAGAAAAGAAACGTGAATTGAGCATTACATGTTAATTATTACAAGTTCAGAAGTGAAGTGAGTAAAAATGTGATTATGAGCTGTTCTCCATTAGTTTCAAAAAAATCCAGATCAGATTTACCTCTTATAAATATATATCCTAGGGTTAGGTATCTTCACACCCATCACACAGTAAGCTATTCTCTCTCTCTCAATCTCAATCTGTCTCTGATTAATTTCTCTCTACAGTTAGCGATTTTGATTCTCCAAACCACTAACAAATTTGAGATTATCTTGGTTTGCAGGGTTTTTAAAGTAGAGAAGAATTTGAGGAGTATTGGCATCATGAGCAAGATGGTTGTTGTGAAAAGGGAGGAACCTATCAGGAATGTTACATTCACAAAATGTATGAAGAATCAGGCAGCACATATCGGAGGATATGCTTTGGATGGATGTCAGGAATTCTTGCCCAGGGGAGCACAAGGAACTGAAACCGCTCTAACTTGTGCTGCTTGTGGTTGTAATAGAACCTACCACAAGATGGAGGTGATGTTTATTCGCCCTATCCCTGCTGCCAATGTATCGTGAGGAGTGTCTTTTATAGATCTAAACATTCATATGTTGTTGTTTTTTTGCCTTGTCTTCTTAGTTGTTATGTCATTTGGGATTTTAGTATTGTTATTGACTAGTATTCGAGGAAACAGCCTCTTTGTAATTATGCAAGGATAAGACTAGTTACAAGGATTTCCTCCATCCCGCACTCACTGGACGAGTTTAACGGGGAGTGGTTATTGACTAGTATTCTAGGAATCTAAGGTTGTATGGTTTCGTGTTTGATGTTTGTAAGTTCAGAAGCAAATTTAATCGGAAGTTGTTTTCGAGATAACAAGTGCAAAGTCCCTTATAAGTTTTTGTTTCTCTTCCTACATTATTAAAATGGATGTTGCCTTATTTATGAACATGCGCCTCAAGTTGTCATCCTCCATTTATCTAAAATGGAGCTCTTTTATAAGTAGTAACGCGGGATCTTTAATGAGTATTAATTTTCGTTCTTATATATGTTTGATTGTACTAACACTATATATGTTACACATTTTAGAGTGGGGTTTCGGGGGCAACGCCCTGAGGATTATAAAATAGAATCATCAATTGGTTTCCGTATACAATTTGTCAGCAATAAAAATATTTAATGCCAAGTACCAAAATAAATTATAAAATTAAGGGAAATGATACTCTTATGCTACGTGAGACAACATCATTTTCCTACACAAATTCATTTTCCGTGCCAATTAATTTTTCTTTCTTATATATGTTTGATTGCACTAACACTCAGTGGCAGACGCAGAACAAACAAAAATTTATGTCTACACATTTACGATTATAAAATAGAATCATCAATTGGTTTCTGTATACAATTTGACAGCAATAAAAAATATTTGATGCCAAGTGCCAAAATAAATTATAAAATTAATGTCACTGATTTTGGATTTTGGATGATCTTTTTGTGAGATCCCTATATTTCAAGCGCAGACTTATATGTGTAGTTTTGTTTTCTAACATCTAATAATTAGAAAGAAAAAGAAGAAGAAGCAAGTCTGCACTCTTTAATATAAGACATAATAGAATTAATCGCTTCAATGTGATCTTTAATATTGGTAGATAGAGAAATTTCCGATATTCCCTCATGCTTGGCGCCGATGAGTCTTTTATTTAAGAAAAATAGGAAGAACAGGCCTTAGTCATATAAAAATCAAGTAATAATAGCACGATACTTCGATTCAAGTTTAATATGCATTTTATTGTTTTAAAAAACATTCGACTTTGTGGTGAAAGAGGTCTATGAAATGAGTATTTATGATTTTATCTGATCTATCATGAGCCTATTCAGTGTTATAAACTTTTTTTATTTCAGTTTATGATTTTGCTGACTTAGTGACGACACAAAGTGATAAAGCAACAGAACCAGGAAGAACAAGAATCTATAAGTTAAATTAAGATAAAGAACGCTCATAGTTCCTCTCTATGATATTCTCAATTTCCAGTATGATTCTGCTACGTTCATTCTATTAATAATTTCTATCTAAAGATTTCTATTAAAGATTATTTTTTGTCTCCATTCAAAAACAAAATAAAATGAAACTTGGGTTTAATAGTGAATCATGTAGATTTCCATTTTGAAAATATAGATCGGGAAATATGTAAAACTTGCCATAATTATGAAACATATATACGCCTAATTAAGTTACCCCCTCCAATTTTCCTTTCTAAAGCTATATGTACCTAAAATGGAGAGCGTTGGGTATGGCTAATACGTCGCATGTTGATGAGAGATCTTGTTGTCCCAAATGACATATAACGAGTGACGGTGATGTGAATATAGTACGGACAAACTCGACGTATCCTAAATTGAATGAAGCGGGATAAATAACTGTGTCTATTTTCTCCCTCTCTTTCTCTTTTCGTTTGTGATTTGTGTGATTGATTGTCGATTTCGAACATTGAGTAGTAACTAGGATCTTTAATGCAATGTTAGTTTTCATTCATTTACATGTTTGATCATAGGAAAATTTGAACTTGCAACATAATCAATTTTTTTCCGCCTACAACTTGTCAACAATAAATAATAATAGATGCCAAGTACCAACTCATAATTAATTTTATTTTTAATATACGCATAGAGACCGCTTTACATGCTTATAAATACTTCGATGCCATATTATATATAATAATCGTTGTACTTGAATGAATACAACGTCATTCACTTTCATAAAGAAATTATGCTTATGTTTATTGAAAATATATAAATTATTTCCTTTTGCCTCATTAAATTTGCATTATATCCTTGACAAATTTAATAGAGATAAAATTGCTGCTTCTTTTTTGGACATAAAACGGGGCCTTGACCCGTATGAAAATCACACTACATGAAATCTTGCGGCGCATAGGAAGCATAAGCAAGTTATGGTTGAAGAAGTGTGCAGATTTGTAAATCCAAGTCCTGTAATTAATGAACCCCGAAAAAAAGTCCTGTTCTAATCACATTCGAGGAAAAATTTCCTTCTTTATATGTGTTCCAAACTATAGATTTGGGCATTTTTTAATTGTCTTTGTAATAATGTATATAATAGTTGTTCTTCTTTTTTATATACATTAATGGTGTTATAACCTCATGTAAATTATCAAAACTCCTCACCACCACCAGGAGAGGCAGACGCAAGGGAGGGAATAAATCTTTGTTACTACTGTAGCACATAAATTCAGTGCATCATACGAATAGAAACATTATACTTCATTTAATTGTCTTTGTAATAATGTATATAATAGTTGTTTTTCTTTTTTTTTTTTGCAGAGGCGGCAGGGGAGGGGTTAGGGTTGGCCAGCGCACCTCCCTGATTTTTAGATTTTTTTTTTTTACTATATATATGTAATTTTGGGTTAAAAATTAATTAATTTTGGACGAAAAAAATTAAGTAATTGGGCTGAAAATTTCGATTTTTTTTTAAACAAACACAACTTTAGAGATTGAAATTGTAGCTTTTCCCCAAGGAAGTAGCAAACTTTTAGGGCTCAAGAAAAAATTTCAAAATCAAGCACACTTGATTATCAAGCGGTGGCAAAAATCATTGTCAAAAAAGGCAACAACAAACATGAGTTCCAATTTTTTGAGCTAAATATTGGGGAAGGAAAAGAGCCCGCATCCATTGTCAAATGGAATATGATCAATACTAGACTTCAAAATTGAATAGAAGACCAATTTTTTTATGATTCTTTGATTACATATATTGAAAAAGAAATTGTCTTGAATTTTAGCACTAATTCAAATATAGAAAAGTTTAATAATATGGAAAAAACATAGAGCAAGAGTTAAATAAACTGAACTTGAATTTTGTAATAAAACTTTTTCAAACTTTTTATATTAGGTTCATATATGATTATATGTACTTTTCTTAGTAATATAAAAAAAAAATCGCCTCCCCACTATAAAAAGTCCCAGGTCCGCCACTGACCACTAGAACAATTCTAGTAGCTTTAATTGTTTCTGTAATAAATAAGTTATTTAGGCTTTCTTCTAAATAAAATTTAACTTTGTTTTGTTATTTGCTCTTGTTAGTCGTTTTCCTTTCTTCTTTTTTTTTTCTTTTTTTTTGCTACTGTTCTGGCACTTGGGGAAAAAACGTATCATGGCAGTTTCAATGCCTGAGCGCTAGATGGAAACACGAGTGCGTAAGCACTACACGCTTGAATTGGAGGAAAAAAATGTTAACGTTAAGAAATAAGAACGTGAAGGATAAGGCTAAGGACGGAAAATAAGGGGATAAATACAAGAAAGAAGAGGTGAGAAGAAAAAAAATATATATAAATAGGATGGAAGAGAGAACAAGGAGGAGAAAAGTACTGAAGCTTTGTGAGAGTGGTTGTGCGGTACTTGTGCCTTTAGTATAATTTAATTTAACTTTATATTATTTCAATAAAGTATTAGTTTATGCTTCTTTATATATAACTAAGTATCCAGTCATACTTGAACCAAAAAAAAAAAAATATCCAGTCATACAGATAAAAAAGTTATTGTTGTCCCATTTTTTAAAGAATCATATATTTATATGGATTTTACTGACTAATAAGGTAATCGAATAAATTAAATTTAAATTACAAACTTAGAACGATACTGAACAAGAAGGAATTATATATATTAGAAAAATGGTTAGAGTCGGCTTCACGCTCGTAATTTGATCTAGGAGATGTCATAATTTATTTCAACTTTGTGACCTTTCACCTTGTAGTTAATTAATTGGTTTACTTTCATTATTAATTCCATCAAATTAATCTTCTAAAATTTATTGTATATTAGAGTATATAGTTTATATAAGAAAAAATATGTCTTTTGAAGTAAATATACCTTATTTGTATTGGGGGTTCTGTTTGGTATATTTCAGTTCTAGGAGTAGCTAAATTTGCATTGTCTACTTTAATATTTTCAACTTCTTTTCTAAGGTAAATAGCGTATATTTAGGAAGTTAGTGTTATGACATGTTAGCATGTTGGATATTTGTTATACCCCAATTGTTTAATTGATTTAAAGTATGTTTTGATGATTACAACTAATTTAATTGATAATAATTTATTGTCTTGAAATTACTAATTAATGAGCTGATTGGTTGAGATTTCAGAATAATATTTATTCTGATTTGAATTAATATTCAAAATAATTGAAGATTGCATGAAGATTGGAGAAAATATAGAAGTTATCATGAGGAGAGAGAAACATGGAATCAAGTAAAGTTTAGGATAGATTTTATCTTTTTAGAGAAATATGAAAGTTTTCATATAAGAGAAATAAAATATTCTTTGCCAAAGATTTATATTAGAATTGCATTACATAGATTAAGATATTTAAGGTTTACATATTTTTTATTTGAAAAATTCAGAAATTTTATTTTTGAATATTGCATTTAAAATTTCATTCAAGGGTAAAAGATTTATGGTTAGATTTTGGAAAAAAAATTAAATTTAAATATTATTCCTTTTGGGCTTTTAGGAGAGAGATAATGTTATTATTATAAATAGGACTCATCGCATATTATTTTATTATTCCTTGTGTTACTACTAAGTGACTACCAATCAATCTCACCGTTAGATCGATTATCTTTTATATTTATTTCTATCTTTGTATGGAGAGTGAAAGCATTAAATATGGGAAATTAACCATATACAAAGGTGAAAATAAATATAAAGTATTAAATTTAGGAAATCATAACCATATAAAGATGGAAATAAATATAACCGTTGGATCAAGATAATCGATTTAACGGTAAGATTGATTGGTAGTCACTTGGTAGTAACATAACTTGGTTGTCACAACATCCTTCCCCTTATTTCATATAGGAGAAAAAACAAGAGATAGAAGAAAGGAGAGAATAATATACAAGAAAGAAAAAAGAAAATTAGATTTTCAAGATTAGGATTCTTTTTTGTGCATCAATTGAAAAGTTTTCTAAAGAACAATCATTCATACATTCATCCTTTGACAAAGTGAATATTTCTCCATAGAAATTCAGATTACTTATATGCTTGAGGAAAAGAAGCACCGAGTTAAATACTTTAATTGTAATTTTCTTCTTGACTTTTTTGAAGGTCTGTATTGGGAAACTTGGATATCAGTTCTTGTGTTGGGAAACTGGGATACCAGCACCTCTCTTTTTCTTGGAGATTGAGAGTAACTTGAGAACCCTTGTGTGATAGGGTTTCAGAATCCTAAAATGTTAGGATTTCGTACTGGGAGACTAGAATACCATTTGAAAATTTATGTAAGGGGTAGACTAAGAAACTAGGATACTAAAGAACTCTTTGTACACAAGTTTCATAGTAGAGTTGCCCGTCGAATTTCAGTATTCGATTTTAGGGCATGTGGTTTTTCTTCCCTTTTGTGTTTTCCACGTAAAAATTATTGTGTTAATATCTCTCAATCCTTATCTTGATTTATCGCTTTAAATTAATTTTTAATTAGCAAATTATTTTTATAAAACTCAATTCATTCCCTTTTCGAGAGCAACAGAGCTATGTTGGAGTGAAAAGAATTATCAACTTTAACAAATGAAAAAATCTTGAAGCGCAAATCCACGAGTACAACATAAAGTACTGGTGAACTAAGTACTTTTCCTAAGCATGTAAGGATGGCCTCCACAAAGTTACTCATGTATGATGAAAATAAAGTAATGAATTTGAATGTGTCTTCACAAGGTTGGCAACGCATACATATGTTGCTCACGTTTCAAACCAAGCACTATTGACAAGCATCGAACATGTGCACGATGCCTCCCACGCACATAACTGCCTATGTAACTTTTTGGAGTATATCTGGCTACTGACTTAGTTCATCATTTCTCCCGTTTCCATGCAAAGAAAGGACAAATAAAAAAACGTGAATTGAGTATATATTACATAATAATTATTACAAATTCAGAAAGTGAACTGAACTGAGAAAAAAAATGTGAGTCTGAGCTGTTTTTCCATCAGTTTTAGAAAACTCAAAATTGATCCAGATCGGACTTACCTCTATATAAATATGTCTACTAGGGTTAGGTATCTTCACACTCATCTCACAGTAAGCTATACTCTCTCTCTCTCTCTCAATCTATCAATGATTTCTCTCTACAGTTTGTGATTTTGATTCTTTAAACCACTAACAAATTTGACATCTTCTTATTTTGAAGGGTTTTGAGGAGTACTGCATCATGACCAGGTTTGTGTCTACAAGAAGGGAAGAACCTCCAAGAATATCGTACAACAGTGTCAGGAATGTGATATACGGAAAATGTCTGAAGAATCATGCAGCTCATATAGGAGGGCATGCTTTAGATGGATGTCAGGAATTCATGGCCAATGGACCAGAAGGAACTCAAGCTGCTTCCATATGTCAAGCTTGTGGATGCAACAAAAGCTACCACCAGAGAGAAGTCGTTGCTTTAGGCGTGTATCCCCAACCTCCCAATGGAGCTTGAAGAGTCTCTTGGCTTCTGGATTTGAACTTTCATGTGTTAATTATCTTGTGTTGTGATGCATGTTATATATCTTGCTGCTTTTTATTTTAATTGTTATGTCATTTTGGATTTCGAACCTAAAACAGCTACTTGCACTTTGTTCTTTGTGGTGTCCGCGACACTAAGTAAGTCATTTTGGATTTGAAATTATGTGATTGTTAAACTGCTACTTTAATTGTTGTTCTTTGTGGGGTCGAACACTACTTTATGCACTGATGGTTATAAAAGAAGAAAACTAAATCTACCTGAAATCGAAGCCTGAACTACGAAATTTGAAGACGTAAGTGATGCGAAACTATGACCAGGTCTCTATGGCTAGATTTGTTGGAAGTGTATAACCTGCGAATGATTTTCAAAAATAAAATATTTCATAGTTTGAAGAGATTTAGAATATTTATTTAATTATTTTCTTTATTAATATATATTTTTATGTGGATTTTTTAGTTTAATCCACAAATCAAATCTTTATTTTATTTTCCTTATTAATAATGATTTTTGTTTTTTGTTTTTAATTTAACTCACACATCAAATTTTTATGTTTTTTATATTAAAAAATGAAATGAACTCTTTTTTATATTAAAAAATAAACATTTCATTTCATTTTCGTAACGTATGATACATGTATCGTATTGTATTGTTCTATACAAATCTCTTTCTGATACATCCACGATACATTTCGCTAGACCTGTGTGAATTGTATCGTGTATCATATGATACTGATAACTATGACAACAACCACTAAGAACGTGTCTAACACCTCTGTTTTTTAAAGCAAAAAGTTACTTTTAAGCTAAAACATAAAAAAAGAGCTTAAAAAATAAAGGTAAAATCACTTTTTGGTGATTGTATAATGTTGTTTGGATGGTTTTGGAGGAGGGAATTTAAAATAATTTATTATTAGAGTAAATGATATAATTTATAAATATAAATTTAGAATTAGGGTAAAATTGTAAAATAAATGAGGAGATGAAAAAACTAGCATACCTCATAAAAAAAACTTCTCGTAAGAGCTTTTAACTTTTTTGTTTTGATTATAAAAAACACACATTTTATAATAAAAACTTGGAGAAGGATATTGTAACAACTAAGTTACGTTACTACCAAGTGACTACTAATCAATCTCACCGTTAGATCGATTATGTTGGTTCAACGGTTATATTTATTTCCATTTTTGTATGGTCATGATTCCCCAAATTTAATACTTTATATTTATTTTCATCTTTGTATAGTTATGATTTCCCATATTTAATGCTTTCACTTTAAATATGAGGAATCATGACTATACAAAGATGAAAATAAATATAACCTCCCAACCAAACACCACCTTACGGAAATTTATCAAATTAAAGGCACCAACCCATGAATTAGGATAAATTGGTTGTCCATCATTGGACAAAAATTATAAAATCGTGGTTAGCCTAATTTCTACAATCCCAGGAATTGCAAAGAGACCCCTCTCTAATGATCGCCTAAATTTGAAACAGTCTCTAAAACACACTCACTTGTTACTTGTTTGACTTAAAATCTTCTGCTGTTATATTTACCTATATATTAAATATAATGTTTAATCACTTACCTTGGGTGCAATCGCAACAACTTAAAATGAGTTTTTAAGGGAGACAAACAATATATCTTACAAATTCAAAAGATATAAAATCCTTAGTTCTTTTTTAAAGGATGCTTTAGCCTTGCATGGCTTTGTAGAAATTCATAATTGAAATTAAGAAAATATATAGAATTACAAAATAGTAGAAGAGATAATCGTAAATTTCAATTGAATCCTGAAATGTAAAAACATAAACTCTAAAACAAAATCATCAAACTTTAACAAGGTTTTAAAGATCTTTATATAGGCTTAAAGTTTGACAAAAAATAAAAGGGAAAAAAACATAAATAATGGATTTAGGCCTCATAGACATTAGGTTTCCAATTACAAACTTAAGCCCAACTAATTAACTAATTCCAGCAACTCGCTTCTGACTTCAGCCACAACTTCAACCATCTTCTTATCCGAATTTGGCTTTCATGTCTCATAACATTTGTAAATCTTTAAGTTATCTACAAAACAAGATAAGAACGAGGTTAATCAGACACCTGTAGCAAGAGCTATGCTCAAGATGCCGCAACAGTGTAAATCTTAATTTTTCAAAATAAACTTAATTAAAAATTCAACATCTAATTTAACCCAAAGACCATTATTTGCACACTAAAAAATACAAAAATCACAAATCAAGAGTAACAAATAAGTGTAATAAATATCAATTATCTAACAAAGTCGTATCAAAGCTTTGGTTTATAATTATGGGTGTTTGAAATGTAAAATGAAATGGAAGGTAGCTCAAGTTCCATGCTTAAACTCAATGGATCAAATTGGTTGATCTGGAAGCCTATGGTGGATGATTATTTATTCTCAAAAGACTTATATGAACTAGTTGAGGGTAATGTTAAGCGACCCTCGCAGATGAGAAGTGGGGTGGAATAAATTGAACAGAAAAATAATTGGCACAATTAGACAGTGGTTGGATATTAGTGTTTTCATCATGTTGAGAATGAGACATCAGGAGAAGAGCTTTGGAAAAAGTTGGCAACTCTGTATGAGAGAAAAACAAAGCATTCTTGATGAGAAAGCTTGTAAAGTTGAAGTACAACGGTGCTATCACTATCAGTGAACATTTGAATAAGTATCAAAGTATAGTGAATTAATTGAGCACAATGAAATTGACACTTGAGGATGAGCTGCAAGCTTTACTGTTTATGTGCTTTTTACCAGAATCTTGGAAAACCTTGGTGGCATCTGTTAGTAATTCTGCTCCGGAGGGTAAACCGTCACTGAGTATGATTACCAGTGCACTGTTGAATAATGATATCAGAAGAAAGTCCATATATGGGTTCAAATGATACACAAGAACTTGTCATAGAGAACTGGGGAGGAGCAAAGAAAAATTTAATAAAGGTCACTACTTAGGCAATAGTCGTGGAAAGTCACGGAATAGATCAAAATCTAGAGAAATTGCCGGATTTGGAAAAGAGAAAAAAATGAAGGTAGTAACCAGAGGAAAGATGATGATAAGAACACCATTGCTATAGCTTCTTTTAAGGCATTGTTGCTTCTTCTTTTTGGTGAAGACCATTGTTTGTACGTGTCAGATAAACAGGTTGAGCGGGTGATTGATACAAGAGCAACTTATCATGCTACTCCCACTAATGAGTCCTTCACTAGTTACAAGGCAGGAGACTTCGGAGCTATGAAGATGGGTAATGCAAAATGCTGCAACATTATGGGAAATGGTGATCTTTGCATAACAACAAGCATGGGTTACACACTGACACTGGAGTATGTATGACACGTTCCTGATTTGCACGTTAATTTGGTGTCAAGGATTGCTTTGGATAGAAATGGTTTTGAGAGCACTTTCAATGGAACGTGGAAGCTCACCAAATGGTCTTAGGTGGTTGCAAAAAGAGATGCTTGTTGCAATTTATACAGGACTACAATGAAAATATGTCAAAGAAAGTTGAACACAGTAGAGGATAATTCTTTACCTGACTTGTGGCATAAGAGATTGGGTCATATGAGTGACAAAGGTTTGTAGGTACTGGCAAAGAAATCTCTAATTCCTTTTGCCAAAGGTATACATTTAAATACATATATTGTGTTATTAAGAAAATTTGTCAGAAATATTTCCGTTGAAAATTTCAACTTAATTTAGATTCTGTCAAGATTTTTGAAGGAATTTTTTCTATCAATGTTTTTTACGGAAATGTTTTCTGTCAAAATTTTCAACGAAAATGTGTTTCGTCGAAAATTTTGACATAAAAGTTTCATCAAGAATTTTGAAGAAATTTTATTTCCGTAAAAAATATATGTAAGTGATCATTACCAAATCTTGTTCCGTCTCTAATTTCATATTTAGTTTTGATGGAAAAAATTTGTCTCTATTTTCGATGAAATATGATTTTCGTTGAAAAATCGATTACTATTTTCTATAGAATATTTTTTGTAGATAAATTTTTTTCTGTATTTGAGACTTTTCTAGTAGAGACGCATTTAAAAAATGATTCACAGTTATGTAGTTTTCATCATTTAATGCTAAGGGCAGATAAGTAATTTTAAATATTTCCTTTCTAAAACCCTCCAAATTGAGAAAACTTTAATTTTAAGGGTAATAAGGGTTTTGGAGGATTTTATAAAAATCTCTAATTCTCTTCCCCTATTTTTTTAAAGGCTTTAATGTTTCTACAATGAACAGTGGCGGACCCAAAAAATATTATTTATGTCTGCATGTTTAGTGATGGAGGTTCGGAGACAATATCCCTGGATTTTTTTAAGAAAGTTTTAAATGTATTAAAAAACAAAAGAATGTAAAAAAAAACTTGAACTTATTACAAAAAAAAAAATATTTTTTGGGTCCTCAACAAAAATTACGGGACACAATTTAATCCCTTAAGGAAAAAAATTTGACTCGTGATCCATCTGAATTTCAAAATAGATCCGTTAGTTTTTTTGAGAGATTAATGTAGGTCTTCTTTGAATTTCATAGGGATCACGATTTCGACTAACCAAATCTATTTTGGAATTCAGAGACCAAAATATATAATTTTTTTCCTTTTTTTTCTAAAAATTTGTGTGTGCACTTGCACACACTTGCAACAATACAGGTCCGCTGTTGACAGTGAACGTAGATGAAATATCTGCATTAACTCAGAAAACGACGTCATTTTGAATTAAAAAATAAAAAAATTATAATAAGAAAAACTATTATAACCCTGAAATAAATTATAATTACAAAAATTACTTGAAATCTTGCTGGTTATATAAGAAGCCCAAGCAAGTTATGGTTGAAGAAGTGTCCCAGATATGTAAATCCATGTCCTGTAATGGACCCCCCAAAAAAGGTCCTCTTCTAATCACATTCGAGGATAATTAATTTTCCTCCTTTATGTTTTCCAAGCCAATTCTAGTCTGTTAACGGTTAACCCAATAGATTTGGGCATTTTTAACTGTCTTTGTAATAATAATGTAAATAGTCATTGTTTTTCTTTATTTATACAATGGTAACAAAACCCTTCACCACCACAATAATTCTAGTAGCTTTAGTTGTTAATGTATTAAAATAAGTTATTTAGGCTTTCTTTTAGAAAAAAATTAACTTTGTTTTGTTATTTGCTCTTTTCAGTCGTTTTCTTTTACATTGGTTTATTTTTGCAAATGCTCTAGCGCTTGGGGAAAAAACGTATCTTGGCAGTTTCAACGCATGAGTGCTAGTTGGAAACATGAGTGCGCATAAGCACTGCACGCTTGAATTGGAGAAAAAATATTAACGTTAGAACGTGAAAAACATAAGGATTAAGGGCGGAAAAGAAGGGGATAAAAACAAGAAAGAAGAGACGAGAAAGAAAATAAACGTGAATTGAGCATTACATGTTAATTATTACAAGTTCAGAAGTGAACTGAGTAAAAATGTGATTCTGAGCTGTTCTCCATCAGCTTCAAAAAATCCAGATCAGATTTACCTCTTATAAACATGTATCCTAGGGTTAGGTATCTTTGTTAAAGAACCACTTCAACCCAAAACCTTAAGGCGTTGGGTGAGAGACTTTTTAAAGATTTATATTATATTATCTAACACATCCTCTCGCGCAAGAGCCCTTTGGGCTTGAAGTGTGGGATATGGCACAAGCCTATTATTGGTCTGCCTTGTACTGCCGAGCCCATTTGTTTGGTCTGCCTCGTGTTTTTTGTAATTCCACCTGAAAATGGGGGGCGATGAGGATCGAACTCGTGACCTCGTAGTCACTCTAACTCTGATACCATGTCAAAGAACAACTTCAACCCAAAACTTTAAGGCGTTAGGTGAGGGACTTTTTAATGATTTATATTATATTATCTAACAATCTTCACACCCATCACACAGTAAGCTATATTCTCTCTCTCTCAATCTATCTCTGATTAATTTCTCTCTACAGTTTGTGATTTTAATTCTCCAAACCACTAACAAATTTGACATTATCTAATGTCTTCACAATGTTGGTAATGCATACTTATGTTGCTCACGTTTCAAACCAAGCACTATTGACAAGCATCGAACTTGTGCACGATGCCCCCCACGCACATAACTGCCTATGTAACTTTTAGGAGTATAATCTGGCTACTGACTTAGTTCATCATTTCTCCCGTTTACATGCAAAGAAAGGACAAATAAAAAAACGTGAATTGAGTATATATTACATAATAATTATTACAAATCAGAAAGTGAACTGAACTGAGAAAAAAAAATGTGAGTCTGAGCTGTTTTTCCATCAGTTTTAGAAAACTCAAAATTGATCCAGATGGGACTTACCTCTATATAAATATGTATACTAGGGTTAGGTATCTTCACACTCATCACACAGTAAGCTATACTCTCTCTCTCAATCTATCAATGATTTCTCTCTACAGTTTGTGATTTTGATTCTTTAAACCACTAACAAATTTGAGATCTTCTTATTTTGAAGGGTTTTGAAGCAGAGAAGAATTTGAGGAGTACTGCATCATGACCAGGTTTGTGTCTACGAGAAGGGAGGAACCACCAAGAATATCGTACAACAGTGTCAGGAATGTGATATACGGAAAATGTCTGAAGAATCATGCAGCTCATATAGGAGGGCATGCTTTAGATGGATGTCAGGAATTCATGGCCAATGGACCAGAAGGAACTCAAGCTGCTTCCATATGTCAAGCTTGTGGATGCAACAAAAGCTACCACCAGAGAGAAGTCGTTGCTTTAGGCGTGTATCCCCAACCTCCCAATGGAGCTTGAAGAGTCTCTTATCTTCTAGATTTGAACTTTCATGTGTTTAATTATCTTGTGTCGTGATGCATGTTATATATCTTGCTGCTTTTTATTCTTAATTGTTATGTCATTTTGGATTTCGAACTATGTGATTGTTAAACTCCTACTTTAATTGTTGTTCTTTGTGGTGTCCGCGACACTAAGTAAGTCATTTTGGATTTCAAATTATGTGATTGTTAAACTGCTATTTTAATTGTTGTTCTTTGTGGGGTCGAACACTACTTTATGCACTGATGGTTATAAGAGAAGAAAACTAAATCTACCTGAAATCGAAGCCTGAACTACGAAATTTGAAGACGTATGTGATGCGAAACTATGACTAGGTGTCTATGGCTAGATTTGTTGGAAGTGTATAAGCTGTGAATGATTTTCAAAAATAAAATATTTCATCCTTAGGGTACCGAGAATATTTTGTATTTCGTGGGAAATCATGGTTGGGGAAATACAAAAGCTATGTTTGGTAGCTAGAAAAGAAAAACTTTCCTGGGTCAAAATCTTTCCCGTAATTTTGTTTTCTTCAAAAATTTGAGTACGGTCTCCAGTTGAAAAATTCCATAGATTATATGGAAATGTTTTGTGCCCGGGCAAGTGGAAATGAACTTTGGTTATTGTGAACGAAATTAACCTTTTTGAATGACGTTGGAATGTCTCCGCTGGAAAAGAAAGTGGTTCCACCATTAGCACCACCAAAAGTAGCATCGGGAGATGGCACTTGACCCTTCAAACCTTCTTCCCCATATCATATACAACCCTCTTCTAAGGATCACTCATCACCTATCAGAAAAATCCCAACAGAAAGTAAGCATCAACGCATCACCCAGAAAAAAAAACGCTTTTTTTTGTTGATGAAATCGATTGTTATTAAAAAAAATGTGAAATTTTTGAGATATCCTATACGAGAAAACCCCACTTATCCTCTTCGTATGTAGAAGTTTGTCTTCAACAAATTTGTCTCACCTCAAACACTAGATCTATTTTTTTTTTTTGGTGAAGACCGTTTTTATTTGTCTTCACTAAGGGCCAATATCACATTTCAAACAAAAGTTAAAGGTGAGGTTATTTTCGTAAAATAACCTCACATTTCCACTAATATTTAACAATCAACCAAACACACACTCAGTAAATTTAATCATAAAATCCTGGGAAAATTTGCCCATACCAAACACCATTTTAGTAATATTCCAGTAAAATATATTTCTCACTACATTCCGGTAATAATTATTTCCCGGATAAATAAAATTTCTCTCGTACCAAACGCCCCTTAGAGTTTGAAGAGATTTAGAATATTTATTTAATTATTTTCTTTATTAATATATATTTTAATGTGGATTTTTTAGTTTAATCCACAAATCAAATCTTTATTTTCTTTTCCTTATTACTAATGATTTTTTAGTTTTTTTTTTAATTTAACTCACACATCAAATTTTTTATTTTTTTTATATTAAAAAATGAAATGAACTCTTTTTTATATTAAAAAAATAAACATTTCATTTCATTTTCGTAACGTATGATGATACATGTATCGTGTTGTATTGTTCTATACAAATCTCTTTCTGATACATCCACGATACATTTCGCTAGACCTGTGTGAATTGTATCGTGTATCATATGATACTGATAACTATGACAACAACCACTAAGAACGTGTCTAACACCTCTCTTTTTTAAAGCAAAAAGTTACTTTTAAGCTAAAATATAAAAAGAGAGCTAAAAAAATAAAGGTAAAATAACTTTTTGGTGATTGTATAATGTTGTTTGGATGGTTTTGGAAGAGGAAATTTAAAATAATTTATTATTAGAATGAATTATTAGAGTAAATGATATAATTTATAAATATAAATTTAGAATAAGGGTAAAATTGTAAAATAAATGAGGAGATGAAAAAACTAACATACATCGTAAAAAAAAAACTCCTCCTAGGAGCTTTTAACTTTTATGTTTTCATTATAAAAAAAGACACTTTTATAATAAAAAAATTTGTAAAATCTTATTTAGCCTAATTTCTACTCACAAGGAAAAAGAGACGCTAAAAAAAACAAAAAACAAAAAACTCTTAAACAGTCTCTAAATCACACTTACATGTTACTTGTTAGCTATCAAGCTCATGCTGTTATATTTATTATATAAACTTTGTTATAAACTTTGTTAGCTATAAACTTTGTTGTTTGGATGGTTTTGGAAGAGGGAATTTAAAATAATTTATTATTATAATGAATTATTAGAGTAAATGATATAATTTATAAATATAAATTTAGAATAAGGGTAAAATTGTAAAATAAATGAGGAGATAAAAAACTAACATACATCATAAAAAAACTCCTCCTAGGAGCTTTTAACTTTTATGTTTTCATTATAAAAAAGACACTTTTATAATAAAAAAATTTATAAAATCTTATTTAGCCTAATTTCTACTCACAAGGAAAAAGAGACGCTAAAAAAAAAAAAAAAAAAAAAAAAAACTCTGAAACAGTCTCTAAATCACACTTACTTGTTACTTGTTAGTTATCAAGCTCATGCTGTTATATTTATTATATTTATTATATATTAAATATAAACTTTGTTGTATTGCGGTACAACAACTTAAACTATTTTTTAATTCGACAACTACAATATATCTTACAAATTCAAAAGATATAAATTTTTTATCAAAAAAAAAAGATATAAATTCTATCGGGCTTTTTTACAATGAGTTTATCTTTATTATTTGATTCATTTGTATTAAATACTAATTTATCTTAGTGTAAAATATATAAATGTAATTTAATAAAAATATATCATCAAATATAAGTTCAAATAATTGAAATGTAATAAATGCCAGTTTAAACAATATCATCAAACTTTAAGTTTTAAAGATAATTATAAATCAAATAATTTGTTTAAGTTTAAGTAATTAATCCGTAAACATGAATTTTTTTTCTTATTACGATATTTATTATTTTGAATATATATTTTATGATTAAAAGTTAAACCAAATTTATATAAACATCAATTTGTTTATTCATTTCGATGGACCCGTAATTATATTTATTATATATCTTTATATAAATTTATTACAACTTTTAACTTTAAAATTTAAATTCAAAATAATAAAAATAAAAATAATGGCAAATTTTATATTTATGAATTATATATATATATATATATTTATTTATTTATATTTATAATTTATAATTATATTTAAAGAGGCAGGATCTTCTTACACCGATGTAAGCATAATATATCTTACATTGAATCTTGACCGTTAATTTTTATATTTGAAGATTATAACTTATTAGAAATTAATAATTAATTAGTGATAATAATTCAATTAATTACAATTGTTTGATGGACAAAAATCAACGGTTAAGATTGAGTGTAAGATTTATTATTCTTACACCGGTGTAAATTGATGATATACCATATTAAAACTTAAATTTATAGCTTGATGTACTTTGATGACTTTTTTTAAACTCGCATTTGTTATATTTTCATTAGTTCGAATTTACATTAATTCGATATATTTTCATAAAATGAAATTTATATATTTAGATTAAAACAATTTAGTATGTAAAACAAATGAACCAAATGATAAAGATAAACTCATTTAAAAAAAAGAAAAGAAATTGTTAATTATTTGTGGAAATAAATTGTAGTTGTCGAATCGAAAATAATTCAAGTTGTTGTATAATAAATATAATAATAGGAGCATTATAACTAACAAGAAGGTGAGACTCATTTGATATAATAATAGTGGTTGGTGTTATAAGTTTCTAACCCGTGGCACTCATTTGAAAAGAACCCCACAAATCGCTATAGACAATTGTTACAAACAAAGAACATTAGTGAAAGTAGCGAAGAATATGAATATGACCGGTTGTCCCTTAAGTTTCAGAAAATACAAAATTGATCCAGATTAGATTTAATGGTTATAAATATACATTCTAGGGTTTTTCTAGGATTAGAGCTCCTCACACCCATTTCACTATAAGCTACAACCTTTCTCTCTCTATCTATCCCCGATTTCTCTTAGTTTATGATTTTGATTCTCCAGACCACTAACAAATCTTTGTAGGGTTTGAAACATTGGAAAGTAGAGAAAAATTTCAGGTGTATTGTACCATTAGGAGGTTTGTGATTGTGCCCCCAAGAACCTCAAACATTAACCACGAATGTAAGATATAGGGTTTGTCAAAATAATTACACATTAATATTTATGTTCTAGAAGTAGTTAAATTTTTATTTATCCACATTAATATGTTTTAAACAACACCTGTCTATGTAAGTTGTGTGGTCGGGAAGTTGGTGTTACGAAAACAATTGAGCTCTGTTGAGCAAAAAGAATTATCGGCTCTAACAAATTGAACAAATCTTGATGCACAAATTCCCTGGTATAATATACTAGAAGCAATAAATTAGTTTCTTAATTGATATACAGAAAAACATAAGGAATAATCATAACGATATTTATAAAAATGTTGTTAAATTAAACATAATATACTATATTTCCTAACTGATGTATAGAAAAATACAGTATATTATATCTTTTCCATTAGCACATTCACCCTTGTTAGATTAAACAATTAATTAATGAATATAACTCAGTAAACTATGTATAGTCAAAAGATAAATGGGAATAATCTTACAATAGAGTCAAAAAAATACTCCCTTACATATTGAGAGATCAAATTATATTAGTGTATAAGAATTGTTATATTCATTACTGACCGTTAATTTTATGGGTTTAGTGTATGTCCTTTTAAAAGATGTAAGTTGTGTCCTTTCAGTGACTTACATAAAATCTAACCGGTCATACTCTGTGTAAATTTGAAAAGTTGCTTTTTTTCACTATACACATCAGCGATGTAACTGAGTAGAGAGAAAAAAAATAACTTTTTACACTTACACAAAATATGACCGATCATATTTTGTGCAAATCACCTAAAATAACACAAACTTGTGTGCTTTAAAATGATACTTCTTTTTTTCCTAATTTTATTTATATCTATCGGTGCACACCTTGTTTGGCCTATATTTTTTTTTTAGCTTAAAATCACTATAAAATTAAAAATAAGAGTTAAAAAATAAGGTCAAAATTATATCCATAAGTTGGATGTGTCCAACACTTTTTTCCTTAGTCAGCTCAATTTTTTATATCAATAAGTCATTTTGAACAATCAAAGAAGTTAAGAAACCAGTGACAATGTTAAAGGAAGTTACATGTGAACATCTCAATTTGATAAAGGGCCGGTACTAAAAACAAATCTGATATGTAGTCTCCTTAGATCATATACATGGAAAATTGAAAAGGGAAGGGCAGGCCATTGTCTAGAGTTTTTTCAATGTTCTTCTACGGTTCTACCTCTTTTTAGCCGGACTATATTCCATTTGGTTAACTTTTATATCACTACATAATATGCGATAAAAAGTTGAGCGTAAGAAAAATATTTAGTGTTGTATAAGTAATCGGAGAATTATACCAATCCCTATCTGAAATATTTGCAGGTTGGCCAGCATTTAGTAAAGAGTTGTTGGGTATAGCTCAAACTTCGCATATTGATGATGGCCCTAGTTGTCAGGGACAGCAGAAAGGCATACCGTTGTGCGCCTCTGTTTTATTGTAATTTTCTTAACAATTTGGGCTTGGGTCCATGAATAGCTGCGTTAGGGTTTAGTAATTCTATTTATATTTGCCTTGTAACCCGAGAGACTTGTAACGAGTGGCGGTGAGGTTAATATAGTACAGACAAGCTGGACGTAGCCTAAATTGGGTGAACCAGGATAAATCGCTGTGTCTATTCTCTCTTTTACTTTTCTGTTTTTTTCGATTTGTGTGTGATCAATTTCCAACAACAGCGAAGCCAAGCGTTTATGAGGTGGAAATTAAGAAGAGCTGATATGCAAGAATATTAAATATATATGGAGATTAATTGTTAGAGATAAAGCCTAAAAAATATAATGGACCACCATAATAGCGAGTACCCTAATCTTTATTCTGTAAATAATTGGGGTTCATCGTTTGCGATAACCGGTGCTTTTCCATTTTGTTGCTTTGCCTGCGGTTTTTTTTTTTTTTTTTTTTTTTAAAGAAAGTTTAGGGTGGAGAAGAGAATAATTATTTCCATTTGAAGGTGATTTTTTACATTAATTCATAGTGAGACAATAGATCATCTGCTAACGAAAAAATCTTATATTAATTGTCAAATCATACAATCGTAATGAATGAAATGGCCAACCAACAGAACCAATATTTATTCCTTACAAGAATTTGTGTAGATTTTTTTTTTTCAGTTTTTTTTTTTTTTGGGACAAGGCTCACAAGGTTTTCTAACTTTACGATGGCATGAGGGTTAAGTAACCTTACTATTGCTGCAAAACTTTATGAACAAGGGAATAAAAGTTACAAATTAAAATACGAAATACAGAGGTAGATTGCACTTTAGTAAACAATCAACAAGCTAGTCATTCAAAACCCTTCTTCAAGCAACTTCTCGGAGGTAACATGTTAATTTCAAAGAATAAGTAGGATTTTAGTAATCAACAAACATGTAATATATAAACTGAAGATAACTGCACGACTAAACAACTGTCTAGGGCTTTGTTGATTTCCCAAACCTCGTAGATGAGATTAAAGAGAATCCAAGCCATTATATAAAGTGTAGACTCTTGAAACGGGCCCATAATGTCACAAAGCAGCCTACTATTCGTTGGCAAGGCAAGCCCCTTTGAGAATCCAATGACTGTGACCTTTAGATAGTAAGTGGTTGAGGTTTTATTTTTGGATCCTAGCTCCTCTATTTAATATTGGCATTCCATGTTGCTAACGTTTGGTAGCATACGTACAAAAATTTACCCACCAATCTGTTTTCCTCATCCTTTGTGAATTGCATGCAAAAAGAGAGAGAATGCACTCTTGAGGTTTACGTGAGGTGGTATTTTAAGAAAACTAAGGAAATAGAAAAAGGTGAACCAAAAATATGACTTATTTAATCCAATTTTTTTTGTAAAATTTTGCTCAACCAAATATTTTTTTTTTAACTTTCCTACCAAATTCACTTTCTTATCTTTCTTATATTCCTGGTTATTACATTTATCTGGTTAAAAAAAAATCTCATCTACCAAACACCCCTCCCTAAAGGTTGAGATATTAGAAGCACAAGAATCATGTGGCTAAATGAGATTTTGTCAAGCATACCAACCAATTATGCTATAAAAAGAATTTCTTTCAGCGAGTTTCCATAGGCAAATTGCAATGTCCACTCCTCTTAAATAATAGCACATGGGGCATGTTCCGCTCCTAATGGATGTCATGGCACAGATGGGACAACACTTGAGGGAAATTAGGTTTATAAGGCAAATCGCACCCGACACCCTGGAAAATGTTTGGCTGTGTTACATATTTATAACCTTTCTTCTTTTTTCTTTTTCCACTCGGATATGAAAGAAAATTGCACTTGTTAGTGGCTTGAATTCTTTCGCAAAAGATTTAGCTAATTAAGTTGTTTCTTTTAGATGAATTAGAAGCTTCTCATTTATCCCGTTGTTGTCAACATGTTGCATATTTTGTCCAACAGTCCAACTTAAGATTATGTCGTATAATTGTGTAAGCTATAAAGACCATTAATTAATTGTTCAAAAAAAAAATTCAGGTTAAGAACCAATTCGACTCAAAGTTGATCTCTGGATTTAATTTTTGTTGAAGACAATCTTCCAAGCTGGTAAAGTGCCAGGTGCCATCAAGATTACGAATCAATTTTTGATATCACTATTGTACCAAGAATTCAGTACATCCTACCAATGCAAATATTACATGTCAGTTAAAATTCTTTTTTTTTCTGTCAAATTTTTTTCTCTCCTCTGATATGTAATGCTCTCATTAATGAAATGCACTAAATCTAGGTACATCAGTATTATTAAAGATTTATTCCAAGATTACCTAGAGACAAACCGTAGAACCCACCACATGGTATAGTAACAAGTAGTTTCGACTAGAGAGTTGGGCTGAGCTTATTGGACCAGATAGCCCATTATGTGTCCAATTGGCTTTTCCTGGACTTTTTGAAAGGGACGCGGACCCTAACTATGGAACCCAACCGAATCAGAGAGAAACAGAGAAGAAAAGGAACTGAATTTTCATGTATTTTCTGAATGAATAATAACCTTTCTAATTGTGTTGTATAAATCCCCCACCCAATTCAGCCACGTCACTGACTAACAAACCCACTCCAGCCACGCCACCCCTAACAAACTCAACAACTTACACGTAAGCTAACAACCCAACATTTATCACTAACAGACACACTAACACTTAACATGAACTATTACATATTCACCCTTGGGACCTTTTATAATACCAGCCTTAGCTCTTGCTGATGAAATCCTTGGCCCATGATGGTGCTCCAGCCATCCTCTTTTGCTTGGGCCTATCAATGCCCCTACCTTCAATGAGAACCTTGTCCTCAAGGTTCATATGTGGTAGACTAAAATCAGGATAATGCAATTGCAAATCAGATTCATTCTCCCATGTAGCATCTTCTGGAAGGGAATTTGACCACTGAATTAACCACTGCCTTTGAGTTCCCTCTAAGTCTTGAACTGTTCGAGACATCAAGGCTGTCAAAGGATATTGGATAGGAAGGTTCTCCTTACTTTCTTCTGGCAAGGGTAAGGCAACAACTGCTGCATTCCCACGAAACAACTTCAAAACTGATATGTGGAAGGAAGGATGAATTCGACATCCTGCAGGAAGCTCAACTTGATATGCTACAGGACTCAATACTCGGGTGATGGGAAAAGGACCAAAATACCTTTTGGCAAGCTTCTGATTCTTCCTGTGAGCTACAGTGATCTGCCTATAAGGTTGCAGCTTCACTAATACCATATCTCCCACCGAAAATGAAGCATCCCTCCTATGCTTGTCTGCCTGAATCTTCATTCTATTCTGTGAGTTTTTCAAGTGATCCTTTAACCGATGCAAAAGTTCATCTCTATGAGATAGTGTGACATCCACGGCTTCCACTCTTACAGAACCTTGGAGATAAGGAGGAATCATCAATGGGACCTTGCCATACAAGGCTTGGAATGGAGTCATCCCAATGGAAGAGTGGTGAGCAGTATTGTAGTGATATTCTGCCCAACCTAAGAACTCAGCCCACCTATGGTTCTCATCATGACAGAATGCTCTTATGTATTGCTCCAAATACCGATTGGTTACTTCTGACTGTCCATCAGATTGGGGATGGTATGCTGTACTTGTCCGAAGAGTAGTCCCACTACATTTAAACATATGGGTCCAGAATTTGCTCAAAAAAACCGGGTCACGATCTGATACTATAGTTCTAGGAAAACCATGCAACTTGACTATCATATCACAAAATAATACTGCCACCCTTGCTGCAGTATAAGGATTGGTTAATGCTCCAAAATGAGCATACTTTGTTAATCTATCCACAACTACTAGAATAACATTGTATCCCTTAGAGATAGGTAATCCAGTAATGAAATCCATACATAAATCTTCAAAGACCCCCTCCGGTATTGGTAAAGGCTGTAGCAGCCCCATAGGTGGAGCAGTGACTGTTTTAACCACTTGGCAAGTAGTACATTGTTTGACAAACTCAGTAACATCTTTTCTTATACCAAACCAGTAAAAAGAGGCAGATAATCTCAGAAGGGTTCTTGTGATACCTGCATGCCCTCCCAATGGAGTAGAATGTGCTTCCTGTATGACCCTCTTCCTTAGGACAGAATTAGGCCCCAATAAGAAACGATTCCTATGGTATAATATACCATCCCTTTCCATCACATCAGTTTCCAGCAACTCATTAGCATTCAACTTAGAACGGATTCTGATCAAGTCAGGGTCAGATTGATTTTCAGCCTTGATCTCATCAATCAATTGGAATGTAGGTGCAGAAATTAAGGAGAAAATTGTACCAGTTTGCTCCTCCTCATGGCACCTGGATAAAGAGTCAGCTACCATGTTAGCAGAACCGGGCTTATATTCGATTGAGAAGTCATACCCCATCAACTTACAAGCATATTTTTGTTGCTCTACAGTTTGTACAGTTTGGGATAACAACTCCTTCAAGCTTCGATGATCTGTACGAATAATAAATTTTGACCCCAACAAGTAATGTCTCCATTTCTTGACTGCCTCTGTCACCGCAAACAACTCCCGAACATAAGTAGAAGCAACCTTCATTCTAGGACCCAATTTCTTACTGAAATAAGCAATAGGATGATTGTTCTGTTGTAGCACTGCTCCTATACCAACCGAAGAAGCATCTGTCTCCACGATGAAGGGTTTAGAAAAATCAGGCAAGACTAATACTGGTGTTGTAGACATGGCTCTTTTTAACTCCCCAAATGCTGTCTCAGCTGCAGCACTCCATGTAAAGGAGTTTTCCTTCAACATATCGGTCAAAGGAGCAGCTAAGGAAGCATACTGCCGAACAAATCTCCTATAATATCCAGTAAGTCCAATAAACCCCCTTAACTGCTTAACAGTCTTCGGATGAGGCCACTGTAACATGGCAGAAATTTTGTTTGGGTCTACCTTCACTCCCTCTCTAGACACCAGGTGACCAAGGTAGTCGATTTCTATCATTGCAAAACTACACTTACACAGCTTCAATTTAAACTGATTATCCTGCAAACAGTTCAGGGCAATAGCAAGATGCTTATGATGATCTCCCATTGATTCACTATATATTAGTATATCATCAAAGAAAACAATAATGAACTTTCGATGGAAAGGCTTAAACATGTTGTTCATGGCAGCTTGGAAAGTGGAGGGAGCATTAGTTAAGCCAAAAGGCATTACTAAAAACTCATAGTGCCCTTCATGAGTTCGAAAAGCAGTTTTAGGAGTATCGTGAGGCACCAATAAGATTTGATGGTAACCACTCCGCAGATCAAGTTTAGAAAAAAATTGTGCTCCCTCAAGTTCATCTAACAGCTCATCTATGGTAGGTATTGGGAACCGGTCCCTAATTGTGATGCTATTCAGGGCCCTATAATCGATACACATCCTCCAAGTATTATCATGCTTCTTCACCAACAATACAGGGGAGGAAAATGGACTCTTACTTTCCTTGATGAAACCCAAAGCCAACAAATCAGAGACCTGTTTTTCAATCTCTTCTTTTTGATGATGGGCATACCTATATGGCCGAACATTGATTGGTTTGGCTCCTTCAGATAGATGGATGGCATGATCATAGTTTCTAGGAGGTGGTAGCCCCTTTGGTACTTGAAAGACTGATTGGAACTGCAACAAAAGATCCCATATAGTCTCTGGAACTTTTGATTGCAATTCCAGTAATTCAGGAAGCACATCCTGCACTTGATTCCCATCCATATGCAAGCAATTCGATTCAGTATGACCCCTTGCCCTGCCAAAACCTTCTCCTTGTAGAACTACCCTGCCAGTGTTTGTCATAAACTCCATGGACATGTCTGCATAATCATGTAGAACTCTTCCCAATTTACTCAACCAAGTTATGCCAAGGATAACCCCCAGTTTATTCAATTCAATCACCCACAAGTCCACTGAAAAAGAAAATCCCTGAATATTCAGTGGTACCCCCAAACATTTCCTATCACAAGTTAGGAATTCTCCATTTCCCAAGAATACTCGCATTTTAGGAACTCGGACAGTAGATAGTCCAACCAAATTCACCAGATGTTTTTGAATGAAATTATGGGAGCTACCGGAATCAACAAGAATAGAAACTAACCTTCCCTTGAACTCCACCTGAAACTGGATTGCTCTAGGATTACTATCACCTTCCAAGGAATGCAATGCAGCCTCATTATTTGCTGGAGATTCCTCTATGACCAAAGGTGGCTGCCATACAATCTGCTCATCCCCTTCGCCTGGTACCTCCTCCGAAGCACCCAACATCAATAAGAGCTTACCCTTGCACCTATGCCGAGAAGTCCACTTCTCATCACACGTATAACAAAAAGAGCCATCTGATTTAGAGAAAGCCATGCTACAGCTTTCCTAAGACTACAAATGATCACATGGAAAGTACAAGTGCTTTTGGAAGGAAACCAGGGCTTATCAAAAAAATCAAGATGCCTCCATTCGGAATCTGGAGACTCAAATAGTGACAAATGTCCAAACATTGTTGTTTGGAGCATAAAAAGATGAACGCAACTCCACAAAATGAGCATCATAGGTGATAGCCAATTGCATGGCTTGATGGAGTGATGTGGGGGTATGTAGTTGAATAGCTCTCCGTAGGTCAGGAAGTAAGCCAGAGACAAAAAAACACATCAATACCTCGTCAGAAAAATCAGTAACCTGGTTAATCAAGGCTTCAAAATTTCTGATATAGTCACTGAGTGTTCCATCTTGCATCAACTTTGAGAGTACGCCCCGTAAATCCTGATAAGCTGTACCACCAAATCTATGTCGAACCGCCATCTTCAATTCCTCCCAAGACTTGAGAGAACCCCCATTGAACAGCCACTGGAACCAGGGGCCTGCTAACCCTTCCATCTTCATACCCGCCAAGCGAACCTTGAGATTATCAGGTACTTGCTGCAACCCAAAATACATCTCAGTACGAAAAATCCAACTATTTGGATCCGTACCGTTGAAAATCGGAAGTTCCATGCGAATAGACTTCATTAACATTCGCGGATCATTCGGATCTAAACGATTATGGTGAACGCCCATCGTATCAGAGTGAGACGAAGACTGCGTACCATGGAAGGGACCCGTGTCGGCATGAGTAGCAGTATTACCCACAATCACGGCATGGATCTGCTGCAGTTGAGTGTTGAAGCTTGTGAACTGATTCTGATGGTCAAGGAAACGTTGTTCGAAGCGAGTTTGCAAATCTTCGAAACTCCGGTCAATACGGACTTGAAACGCGTTGAATTCCTCCGCCAAATCCTGAACACGCATCTTGACAAGCTTGAGAAACAATGAAAGCACCAATGAAAGGGACGCGGACCCTAACTATGGAACCCAACCGAATCAGAGAGAAACAGAGAGAAAAAGAAACTGAGTTTTCATATATTTCTGAATGAATCATAACCTTTCTAATTGTGTTGTTTAAATCCCCACACAATACAGCCACGTCACTGACTAACAAACTCACTCCAGCCACGCCTCCCCTAACAAACTCAACAACTTACACGTAAGCTAACAACCCAACACTCACCACTAACAGACACATTAACACTTAACACTAGCTATTACATATTCACCCTTGGGCCCTTTTATAATACCAGCCTTAGCTCTTGCTGATGAAATCCTTGGCCCATGATGGTGCTCCAGCCATCCTCTTTTGCTTGGGCCTATCATTCTCATCTAAATGCACACTACCAATAACAAATAATTGCATGCTGAGAAAAGATAATTATTTTTTGGGCCAATAAATCTTAAAATTAGTAATGTCAAGGACTATTTTTCCTGAAAGGTTATAAACTTATGTTAAGGCTTAACATTCGTTTTTAATCTGTTAAAACCCTTCTCACACTATAGTAGTCCTTTGGACATAAAATATCGACAACACAAAGGCCACTGTTGGGCTAACATTTGATTTTAAAGAGTTCAGTTGGTGGATATGATATGATAAGAACAGATTCGATAAGAGAATGAAATTAAAATAGGAAAGAATATATCTATGAAAAGCTCATATATCCTATTCCATATTTGATTCATAATTGAAAAGCAGTCTAATAGAATACTTTTATCAGAATCAAATAATTTAATATGTATAATTAATCAAAATTATCCTTTTATAACATAATTTAATATATTTTTAAAATTATTTTTTCTTTTGACTTATTTATACAACCATTCTTATTTTAACTTACTCAAAAAAATTTAGAAGTCATAATTTTAAATAAATTATATTAATTAAAATATATAAATGATCTTACAAAAATGATGGGTAGATCCCGGTGCGCAAGATTCCCCAACTTGGGAGGATAAACCTATCATAATTTTTCAAAATTGAACTCATGATCTTCTGATAATAAGGAGCAACCTTACCATTGCTTCAAGGCTCACCCTCAAATTAACTTAAGAAAACATATATATATATATATATATATATATATATATATATATATATATATATATATATATATATATATATATATCCCCAAAATAATTTTTTAAAAGGAAGTCTTAACTAATTGTCAATGTTAGTGGTTAATGTTTTGTGTTTGTGGGTGGGGGTGGCTACCTTGTGATAGTGGTGGTCGACTAGTGGCGGAGTGACCTTGGTTAGGGTTGACTTTTACATTTCTAATGAAGTTCATACGAGAAGAGCATAGAGTTACATTTGCAATAAGATACCTGTGATATTTATTTTCTTATCATAGCCAATTGTAACCTAAGTCCTCACTTAGATAGCTTGGTATGTTGCGGGTTGGGATAAGATGAGCCAAAAAGAGATAAGTTTATCATATCACATTAGCTCTCTAAACAATGGACAAAGAGGATACGATAAAGTAGTCTATCATATCCTGTTCTTTCTATCGTTACCACTGCGCCCTATAGAATATGGGTAAAAAGGATGGTTCCTAATAATGGCTTAGTTATAGAAACTCTAATATCTTTTGAATGATGAACTTTAAGATGTAAGATGGAAACTCTAGAATTGTTTTATATCTATGACGGAAGGGGAATCAAAGATTGTATCTGTCACCTTTAGAGGGAACTCGGGTTAATATAGTGACCCTAAATCTAGGAGATACCAGACAATGCAAATTCTCTTTAAATGATTATGATTTTTTTGGTATTGCAGGGGACAAATTCTTTTGGTTATCAGATGAGGAATTTGCTAGGGAGACTTTGGCAGGTGTCAACCCGTACAGCATCCAATTGGTCAAGGTAAGAGTTGCTACAAATATTTTGTTTACTACTTTCACAATGTCATCTATGCTCAAGAAACATTCAATGTTTTCTTCTTGGTATATTCATTATGTAGGAATGGCCTTTGAGAAGTAATCTAGAACCCCAAATATATGGTCCACCAGAATCAGCTTTCACCAGAGAAGTCATCCAGCCGCAGATAATTGGTTATGACACAGTTGAGGAGGTACCAAAGCATCAATGACTATACCAAATTTAGAACGAATTTTGCTTAAAAATTGGCTTAATTTGAATACATGCAGGCCATTAAAGAGAAGAAGTTGTTCATGTTAGACTACCATGATTTGTTCCTACCATATGTAAGCAAAGTGAGAGAGATTAAGGGAACCACACTATATGGATCACGGACACTATTCTTCCTAACCACACAAGGCATATTGAAGCCAATAGCTATTGAGCTCACTAGACCAACTATGGATGGCAAACCCCAGTGGAAGCAAGTCTTCACCCCTGCTTCTCATGCAACCAATCTCTGGCTTTGGAGGCTTGCTAAAGCTCATGTTCTCTCCCATGATTCTGGTTATCATGAACTTGTAAGCCATTGGTGAGTACAATCATATTATCATTCATTCTGTTGAAATATATGGTCCCATATTGATTGGATGAACAATAGTCCCACATTGGTTGTATGTGCAACTAATGTGGAGTTTATAAGGCCTTGGGCACTCCCACCCTTTGAGCTAGCTTTTGGGGTGTTGTATCGCAAGGTTCTTTACACATTCTCTACCATATATTCAACATCTTATGTTTCTACCAATTAGATTGTACGACAAGTTCTGTGAGTCTTCTTAGGTGATGCTAACTTAGTACTTGTAAACTGTCCATTTTTATAGGTTAAGAACTCACTGTGCTGCAGAACCCTTCGTTATTGCAACAAACAGGAACCTTAGCACCATGCATCCAATCTATAGATTATTGAATCCACATTTGAGATATACTATGGAAATCAACTCTCTGGCACGTGAAGTGCTTATCAGTGCAAATGGGGTCATTGAAATCTCATTCTCTACTAATAAGTACTCAATGGAATTAAGCTCCGCGGCATATGATAAGCTATGGCAGTTTGATTTACAAGCACTTCCCAATGATCTTATTCACAGGTATGATTTATAGAGATATGCTTTTGTTTTCTTCTTTTCCATAGCATCATTAAGCATTCCTTTGCTGGTATTAATTGCTATTCTTTCAGAGGAATGGCTGTGGCAGATCCTAATGCACCACATGGCCTAAAGCTATCAATTGAAGACTACCCTTTTGCCAATGATGGTCTCCTTATATGGGATGCCATCAATCAGTGGGTCACAGAGTATGTCAATCATTACTATCCAAGCCCACACATCATAGAGTCTGACCAAGAGCTCCAAGCATGGTGGACAGATATTCGAACAGTGGGTCATGGAGACAAATCTGAAGAACCATGGTGGCCAAATCTAAAAACACCAAAAGACCTTATTGATATCATCACCACTATAGCCTGGGTAGCATCTGCTCATCATGCAGCTGTGAACTTTGCGCAATATACTTATGGAGGCTATTTCCCTAATCGACCCTCAATTGCTAGAAACAAAATTCCCACAGAAGACCCTTCTAAGGAAGAATGGGAAAATTTTCTGAACAAACCTGAGCAAACCCTTTTGGAATGTTTCCCATCACAAATCCAGGCAACTTTAGTGATGGTAATTTTGAACCTATTATCAACTCATTCACCAGATGAAGAGTACATTGGGCAGCACATTGAACCATCATGGGCTGAGAATCAAACTATAAAGGCAGCTTTGGAAAGGTTTAGTAGCAGACTGAAGGAGATTGAAGGTATAATAGACTCGAGGAATGCAAACAGTAATTTGAAAAATAGACATGGAGCTGGGGTAGTGCCTTACGAGCTAATGAAACCATTTTCAGGGTCTGGAGTCACTGGAAAGGGAGTTCCATATAGCATATCCATTTAAAAATAGGTATTTGAAGCCAAAATTTCTTTAATAATTTGTTTCTAGTGCAATATAGCAGGGTCTTCACTTAAAAGCATATTGATATAAAACTTTTTATTTCCCGTATTTCCAGCTGTATCAATTTGTTCTTCATTTAGTAGGGAATAAACATATTTTCTTTCCAAAAGAAGTTCTTTTCACCTAACCTCATGAAGATATTCTCTTCTTTTTTTTTCTCGTTTTTATCAGGGTTGATGAATAATACATTGTAATAGTTAAGTTCAATGTTTACTAAATTAATTAGACTCACCTTTCCTTTCATTTTTCAATTAACCAAAGGGCATTCTAGAAATCCCTCTTATTCAATGATTTGAATAGTATAATTCGAAATAATGAGATTACTTTCAATTTCCTTTGGAGGAATCGGTTCAATTAACATACATATGATACAAACAGAAACAACGGAAGACTTAATTTACGAAAATACGAGTTAATTTTTTTTTTTAATCTTAATTCACAAGACATATCACATTGCATACTTCTTCTAATTTAATTCTTATTGGACGGAGACGAAAATCGGACAGAGTAACCTCTGTAAATCGAACAACTGGTGATTTGCAAATCTCACTCTCAAGGTATCCTGATAGACAATTTCTACAGTATATATTTTCAGACATACCAGATATCCTTATAGGATCATATACCCATCCATGGGTGCATGCATAACTTGGCTCCGTGCCATATGTCTAACAACATGCAATCCAACACATAAACTGAATACTACATCATCATATCAACATGTCTGAATACTCAAATGTACATGCATCCAACTGAAAGACATGTACAAAACATATACAGGCCATATACAAAATAAAGGATCAGACATCATGATCACCAAATAAATAGAACACTATACAACAGTACATGTTCTCCAAAAATAACATTTATAATAAATAGTAGCCTCCGGCTACCCAGAACTCCATATCCTAATACTAGTACCTCTAGCCACAGGTAGTGTCCTTGTCCCATGAGGGCTCTTCAATTAACTGTGTTCCTGAAATCATATCCCCAAATGGGGTTAGAGACGAATCTCTAGTAAGCTCCAGGTTTATAGAGAACTCTCCGTACCCTGGGCTCACTTCCTGCATGACAGTCAGATACATAATATACAAAATATCATATAAGCAAATATCATAGCTGAACATATCTCATAACATATCATGTAATCCAATATCATAACTAAACCAAGCATATACACAAATCTTATCAGAGACGTACGCAGTCATTCCCAAGGGATGACTGTAACAGCCCGTGTTAACCCGGATTGTTAACATACTATCGTATTAAGCCACGCTTAATTAAAATGCGGAATAACTTTTTCTATAATTCAATTATGACGTCATTAACCTTAGCCAACTTAATTACTTAATCAATTTCATAAAATACTGCCTGTATGTAAATTGCAAGACAACTAACTGAAATACCTCATATATAAACATAATGTGAGTATCTAAAGCCACAAGACTACAACACATAGCCTAGGCCAAAATCCTGATACATTAATACAACTTTAACTAAAAAGACAATAACAAGTCTGTGTAACATGGACAAACCCCATGCTTACCAAATAAGGCAACAATGCCCAAAAACAGTCTCAACATAATATCATAATCAAAGCGGAAAAACATAACAGCAGTCAACATCCAGCATGTCAGCATATCAGCAAAACACAGATAAGTCTAACTCAGCTCTGGCCTCCTGCCACCTGAGCCCTCAACATTACCTGAACCTGAAATAAGCGTCCCCAAACGTGGGGTGAGATCTCTAAACAAGAAATCTCAGTAAGGCAAGGGGTCCTCAAGGATCTTCCACCCCAAACTCACTTATATGTGTAATATAAGATCAAAAACAGTATTTACAATATAAGTTCTAAAACTATGCAGTGCAACAGATATTCATGCCATGTGTGTTTATAAAATCAACTGGCCAGAGAAATGCAGGAATACGTCTATACCCACATAAGTACAAGGAACACCGCTTGCACCTCACCCACAGTCTCACCATCTTGTATGTGCTACATACTCAGGCTTACCGTATAGGTGGACCTCACATGCATATCATAAAAGCACATTGCATATATTAGCTCAACAACATTTCCAAAACATCAAAGCATGTAACACAGCATGCATAAACCACATCCCCATGGGACATGGTGGAACCATAACATGGCTAAACCGAGGACACGAAAGCTTACTTTGCAAGCTAGCTATCCAAGCCAAGAGTCCAACCACTCTCAAGTCCAAACACAGCAGTATCACAATCTGATATGGACCAATAATATATCATTAATTATGCAACACAAGCATACAACTTAAAGACTACGCCTTTCCCTTACGTTTTACGTCTTAAGGCTTCCAACAAAGCCATAAGCCTTTAATCTTGTGATTCTGACTTAGTTCATTAGTTACAGAAGTTCAACTTCCTTAATCTAGGGTCCACAAACCCCCAATAGCCTACTGTTCACACAGCACAGCTACAGTTCTTCGAAATCCCAGAATATCCGGATATCACAAGGGACATATCCGGATATGCAATATCCGGATATCACACTGACCATATCCGGATACCCAGATCCCACATCCGGATATCAATATCTGGATACCATATCCGGATATGGATATTTGGATATTTCACGACAGAATGCAGTTTCTGCATTTCGTGAATATCCACTCCAAAGATCCCACTTTTAACCGATTATAGTCACTTAAACATGCATTTCAAGGTGTGTTTAACCTACCCCACCCTTAAGTTATCAACTTAGTTAAATACATGCATCAAGGTTCCATTTTTAAGCATTTAAACTTATGATCATGGTTGACCTAACTTACCAAAGCTCAAAAACAGAATAGACAGTGCTCTTGGAGCTCTCTAGCAGCTCCACTACTCAGGCCACACAAAGGTGTGCGAAAATGGTGCTCAAGACTTGATCTTTCCACTCAAAGGTTGCTTCTTTAAGCAACAAAACACTCACACTAAGCTCATACCACTCACACAACCCAAGACAGCCCTTCACCCTCTCAAAACAGAAGCTGGACAGCCACACTCAGCTCCCTAATACCCTCACAAATGGTCCTCCTCACACACTCAAAGTCTTTAGTGAAGAACAATGGAGGAAGGTGATCAAAATGGTGATTTCTCAAGCAAGGGAGAGGGTGGCAGCATGGAAGACACAAGCTGCAGCCCACACTTCACGTAGAAAAGAAAAGACCTAGGGTTTTGTGCCCATACTAATGATTAAATAGGCAATTGGTCACTTAAGCACAGTATTAGCCTTAATAGCAACGCAAAATATTTTGATCCCAAACTTTGGGATCTAGACCTACACATTTTTCTAAGATTTTTCATATTTTTATTTTATTTTTCGGAGCACCTTTCCGGTACGCGCTTTTCCATAGCCAGTATCAGTTCTGGCATCAGATTACATTATTTTGACTTGAAACTTATTTTACAAGTCTTACTTAATATTCTATTAATTATCATGCATTCGTTATAATTTTCTGGAATACTTTTACGGTACGCATTCATACCTGGTAGCCGAACCGGTATCTGCACTTTTCTTCCGAAAAGCGACTTTCAGCATTCTTACCCACTAGTTATGATTATTTAAGCCTCATAATAATTATTAGGGTCAATTATGGAATCATTTCCTAATTATCATAATTAATTCATTAATTACCTTAATTAAAGGTGCGGGTTCTTACATTCACCCCACCTTTTTAAGGATTTTGTCCTCAAAATCAGAAACATATCTGTCTTGAAAGTCGGGATACTGCCGGAGAAGCTCATCCTCTCGCTCCCATGTACACTCCTCGGGACTACGCCCAGTCCACTGCACCTTGAGCATCGGAATAGTCTTGCTTCTAAGCTGCTTCTCGCCTCGATCAAGAATCTTGAGTGGTCCGACGGGAGTCTTTAGGTTCTCCCGAACCTCCACATCATCCGGTTGCACCACGTGCGAAGGATCTGCTATATACCTCCGAAGCTGAGACACGTGAAACACGTCGTGGATGTTGGCTAGGTTCGGAGGTAAGGCGAGCGATAGGCAACAGGTCCTACTCTACCAAGGATCTGGTAGGGCCCAATGAACCGCGGGCTCAACTTCCTCACTCCGAGTGCCCGTCCAACACCGGTGGCAGGTGAAAGTCTCACAAACACGTGCTCACCCTCACTGAACTCCAGTGGACGATGCTTGACATCATAGTAGCTCTTCTGGCGATTCTGCGCCTGCTTCAATTTTTCCCTGATCATCTGGATCTGCTGGGTAGTATCTTGGACAAAGTCCAAGCCAAATAGCTCTTTATCTCCAACCTCGGACCAGCAAGTAGGAGTCCGACACCTCTTACCATACAGCGCCTCGTAGGGTGCCATGCCCAGACTAGCGTGGAAACTGTTATTGTACGAGAATTCTACCAACGGAAGGTACCTATCCCATGCTGAACCCTGCTCCAACGTGCAAGCTCTCAACATTTCCTCTAATGTCTGGATGGTCCGCTCAGTCTGTCCGTCAGTCTGAGGGTGATAGGCGGTACTCAATCTCAGCTGCGTACCAAAAGCCTCCTGCAGCGCCTCCCAGAACCGAGATGTGAACTTCGGGTCCCTATCACTGATGATACTCTCGGGCACCCCGTGAAGCCTCACAATCTCGCGGACAGATAGCTTGGCCAACTGCTCGGTAGTGAAGCTCACCTTCACTGGAAGAAAATGGGCAGACTTGGTCAATCTGTCCACAATGACCCAGATAGAGTCACAACCAGTCTGAGTCTTAGGTAATCCCACCACGAAGTCCATGGAAATACTCTCCCATTTCCACTGTGGAATTTCAAGAGGTTGAAGTTTACCAGACGGTTTGTGGTGCTCAATCTTCACTTTCTGACAAATAAGACATTTGGATACGTAAACCGCTATGTCCTTCTTCATGCCCGGCCACCAAAAATTTCTCTTTAAGTCCTGATACATTTTTGTCGCACCAGGGTGGATAGTAAACTGGCCCTTATTAGCCTCTGCCATAACCTCCTCTGTCAATGGCCCTCGAGGAATAACAATCCTCTTCTGGAACAACAACAAACCATCTTCATTCCAAGACACACCGTCCTGGTTCTTCACATAATCAAGACACTCTCTTTGCACTTGCGCCTCTTTAATCTTTTCCATCAGCTCATTAATCATTTCTGCTGTTTCCATCTCAAGCAGTGCGCCCCCAAACAAGGAGTTCACTCTCAAGTCTCTGAACTTTTCAATCACCTCATACTCGCTCATCATCAAACTGGATAAGCTCACAGATTTCCGACTCAAAGCATCGGCTACCACATTGGCCTTTCCAGGATGATACCTCAACTCAAAGTCGTAGTCCTTCAAGAACTCCATCCATCTCCGCTGTCTCATGTTCAACTCTTTCTGGTCAAACAAATATTTTAGACTCTTGTGGTCACTGAATACAGCAAACTTCATGCCAAACAGGTAATGCCTCCAAATCTTGAAAGCAAAAACAATAGCTGCCAACTCCAAGTCGTGAGTCGGGTAGTTCTCCTCATGAGGTTTCAACTGTCTTGAAGCATAAGCAACAGCTTTCCCTTTCTGCATTAACACGCAGCCTAACCCCTTACCAGAGGCATCACAATATAACTCAAACTGCTCCACAGGATCAGGAAGGACTAAGACAGGAGCAGTAGTCAATCTCTCCTTCAACTCCTGGAAGCACTCCTCACACTTATGTGTCCACACGAATGGAGTCTCCTTTCGAGTAAGGCGAGTCATTGGTAGCACCATCTTGGAGAATCCCTCTATGAACCTCCTGTAGTACCCAGCCAAACCCAAGAAGCTTCTCACTTCTGTAACCGTCTTGGGCCTCTCCCAATCCATCACAGCCTCAATCTTGTTAGGATCAACTGCAACTCCATTAGCAGAAATCACATGACCCAGAAATTCCACCGCCTTGAGCCAAAAGTCACATTTTGACGGCTTAGCATATAGCTTTTTCTCTTTCAACACTTGCAAAACAATCTTCAAGTGCTCCGCATGCTCCTTCTCTGTCTTGGAGTAAATCAAGATGTCGTCAATGAAAACGATCACAAACTGATCCAGGTACGGCTGGAAGATCCTGTTCATGTAGTCCATGAACACAGCGGGTGCATTGGTGAGTCCAAACGGGATCACCAAGTACTCATAATGCCCGTACCTCGAGCGAAACGCTGTCTTTGGGACATCCTCCAGCTTTACCCGTATCTGATGGTAACCGGACCAGAGGTCGATCTTGGAATATACGCAAGCACCCCTGAGCTGATCCAGCAAATCATCAATGCGTGGAAGGGGACACTTGTTCTTGATTGTCACCTTGTTCAACTGTCTGTAGTCGGTGCACAACCGCATAGTCCCATCTTTCTTTTTCACAAAAATAACCGGTGCTCCCCAAGGAGACACACTCGGCCGAATGAAATCTTTCGCTGAAAGCTCCTCAATGTGCTTCTTCAGCTCTGCCAACTCCGGTGGCGACATCCGGTATGGAGCCAATGAAATAGGCCCCACACCAAGCAATAAATCTATGGAGAACTCTATCTCCCTCTGCGGTGGAAACTCAGGAATCTCCTCGGGAAACACCTCGAGGAATTCCCTCACCACAGGAAGGCCAGTGAGATCCTCCTGTGTCCCACTCACCAAACCTCCCAACATGACATAGCCAAATGCCCCTGCTCTCAAGGCCCTCCTCGCCTGCAGGACTGAAATGAACGGTGAGGAACTAGCTGTGGACCCACCCGGAGACATCACCACTCTCTTGGCACAACAATCAATCAATGCACAGTTTCTGGACAGCCAATCCATGCCCAGAATAATCTCCAAGTTGGCCATCGGCAATCCTATCAGATCTACCGAGAAGTCATGGCCATCCCACTGAAACGCTACATCGCGATGGATAGTGGAGGTCAAACATTTTTCTCCGGTGGCGGTGGTCATCCGCATCGGTGGAGAAAGCACATCACTGGGCAACTCAAGCCCCACAACAATAGGGGTAGCAACAAAAGAATGTGTTGCCCCGGAATCAAACAATACATAAACAGCTGAACCACCAATGGTAACAGTACCTCTGACCAGGTTCGGAGCTCTGTCCGACTACTGACGATCAAGTGTGTACACACGCCCCGTAGTAGGTGGCACTGCTGGTGCCCCAGTAGGAACCATTTGCAATGGCACAGCCTGCACTGCAGCAACTCTCGCCGTCGGGCAATCTCTGGAGTAATGGCCCTGCTTGCCACACTGGAAGCATATCAGCTGGCCTGTAGCGCACGGCCCAAAGTGTGACTTCCCGCATCCCGAGCATCTAGGAGCAGGAGGTCTAGTTGTGTTCCCCTGAGTAGAAGTCTTCTTGAACTGATTTGGCGCTTTCTTAGCCGCCAACTGTTTGCCCTTACCCTTGTTCCCAAACTTTCTGTCTCTCCAGGAAGCAGAACCACTAGTACCCTGAGGCACCTCTATCTTGGTCTTCTTGGCCTGACCCGCACGGCAGTAGTCCTCAATATCACGGCACTGCTGTACCAACGCCCCGAAGTCTCTCGAAGCATAACCAGCAAGGTGTCCAGCAATGTCCTCATTAAGTCCCCTCCGGAACTTAGCAGCAAGAAAAACAGGAGTCGGCCTCGCCATGCGGAAATGAGCAAACTTGACCAGCTCATTAAACTTTGCCAGGTACTCGTCCACAGACAACGAGCCCTGCACCAACAGGTCAAACTCTCCCTGCTTCCTCTCCTGAGCGTCATAAGGAAAGTACTGACCCAGAAAATAGTCCTCAAAGAATGGCCATGTCATCACATGCCCCTGCATCTCGAACGCCTGGGAGGTGTTCGTCCACCACTCATGGGCATCGCCCTCCAACATGTACGTGGCGAACATCAGCTTCTGCGGATCGGTGCACTGCATCACCCTGAATATCTTGTCCAGGGCCTGAAGCCATCTAGCAGCAGCAATGAGGTCGTAGGACCCATCAAACGTAGGTGGCTTATGCTTGCGGAAAGCATTCAGCCGGCGGTTGATCTCGTCACGATCCTCAGCAAATACGGTAATGGTTTGCAAAGCCCCCGTCAAATGACTACCCTCACCCATATGACTCTGGGTGTCCTCCTGTTGACTAGGCGGTGGTGGAGGTGGTGGAGGACACTGGCCAGCAGCAGGACCAGCCCTCAACTCCTCCATCATGACCCTCGTCATAGTCATGTTGACCATCCGGTTCTCCTCCAGAACCTCAGCGGTGGCTCGCCTATTCGCCTCTCTGATGGCGTCCAGCATCGCCTGGTTTGCCCACCTCGTGGCCTCCTGGTCGGCTAGTCGGGCCGTCTGCATCTCAGCTAATGCAGCCAGGATAGGATCCGGTTGATCGTCGCTCGTACTCGGGTTCCTCCTTGGTGGCACCATGACTCTGCACAAGTTACACAAAGAATGAGTTGATCAGGGTCACGCCATGTGGTCACATATGCATTATCATAACACACACCAATCAGAGAGAACGCAAAGTAGACACGCAATGAAACATCTTAAGTTATTGTAATACATACAGACTTTTCCCTAGAAAGTGCTCTGATACCATAAAATGTAACGGCCCGTGTTAACCCGGATTGTTAACATACTATCGTATTAAGCCACGCTTAATTAAAATGCGGAATAACTTTTTCTTTAATTCAATTATGACGTCATTAAACTTAGCCAACTTGATTACTTAATCAATTTCATAAAATACTGCCTGTATGTAAATTGCAAGACAACTAACTGAAATACCTCATATATAAACATAATGTGAGTATCTAAAGCCACAGGACTACAACACATAGCCTGGGCCAAAATCCTGATACATTAATACAACTTTAACTAAAAAGACAATAAGAAGTCTGTGTGACATGGACAAATGATGTGCCGTCAGCACATAAGTAAATTCAAGCCAAAAAGAGAAGAATAATGAACTATTCCTCATCTAAAATGCAATGGTTCTTATTGTAATCCTTAAATTCCACTTTCAAGAATGTTTAACTGATTTTATGCTCAAATTTCAGGAAAAACAAACAAATCTGGAAGGAAAATGAGGATTGGCCAAGAGTAAGATCCACGCTCACAGCGTGAGATTGACGCTGCAAGCGTGGGATTACAGAGGCATCCACGCTCACAGCGTGAGATTGACGCTGCAAGCGTGGGTTATAAAAGCTACAGCTGAACTATCAAAGGGCAAAAGTGGAATAAAAGATAAAATGTTGGTCTTATAAATAAGGAGGTGCAAATTCTGAAAAGGCACTGATTTCAAAACCTAGAAGAGACCGTCATTGGAGAGAGAGGAGGCTGTTCGTCGTTCGTTCTTCGTTCATTCTTGTAATTTACTTTCTTGTTGAATTTTATTTGAGATCAGCCATGAATATGGTTGGCTAGATCTAACTATTGTGGTAAGGGTCACAACCCTGAATGTGAACCCCTTGTAGTTTGGATCTGATTTATATATGTTTATCCTTTTTGCATCTATTTCCCTTCGCTCTTCATCTCATTGATCTTTTAGATCTGATCATTCTAACAAGATCACCAGGGTTAGGATTCATAATAGGGATATTGGGATCCTAATTCCCGAACAGGAGGAAAATAGCTGTTCATGTACGCACTAGGGATAGGCTACATGAACCGCAAACGCGAAAGATTCACCGAATTGCATGATTAACTTGAAAAGGAATCACTAAGGGATTTGGGTTCTAATAGGGTTAATAAGGTTAAGATCACTAAGGGATTAGGGCTTAACCAATTAAATAAAAGATGGTGAATCGTTTGATCAAAAGAGTAATTCATTTGTAAATTTATATTCAGATTACAAGGTGGGGATCAGACAGGTGTTCGTACTCTTACTGCAATCTTTTCACAATTGTTTTTCACAATCTCTTATAATTTAATCTCTCTTCATCTCTTTCTTCAGAAAACCCTAAAAATACGCAATTTACTTTTTAATTTACTTTTTGTTTTTAAACCAACAATTATTGCTACCCTCTTTTGATCCATTCAACTTAAGGGGACTGGTTATTGTAGTACTTGGTCTACAATCCCTGTGGAGACGATACTCTACTTCATCACTTTTATTACTTGGAACGATCGGTATACTTGCCGAGTTCGCAACAAGTTTTTGGCGCCGTTGCCGGGGATTGTAAATTCCAATATTATAAATAACCGTTGATCTTTGAGCTTGAATATTGTTTTTATTTAATTGTCATTTTAGGGTTTGTTCTATCTTAACCTGCATTTGTACAGGTTTTATTGATCATCTTCTTTAAGTTTATGCGAGGTAGACTTGCTCCTGAAGATCTTGTGTTTGATCCAGAAATCACAAGAGCTGAAAGGAAATTAAGAAAAGTTGCCAAGCAGATAATTTGGGAAGACCCGATAAGTGAACCTGATCAATCCACAAAAGATATGGCAAACCATAATAATGATGGAGGAGGTCCCAACAATCAGCCTCCTGCACCAGAGTTGATGGAATCAATTTTGGCTCCTATGTTTACAAGACCGAATTCTAGTGTTGTCCGGCCTCATATTCAAGCCAACAATTTTGATATCAACCCTTCCCTCATCAACCTGGTGGAAAAGACTCCTTTTGGTGGTGAAGATTATGAAGATCCTCATGACTTCATGGACAGATTTTTAAGAATCTGTGACACCACTAAACATAATGGGGTATCTGATGATGCAATCCGACTCCGATTGTTTCCTTTTGCATTAATAGGGAAGAGTCTTAGGTGGTTGGACCGACAACCCCCTAATAGCATAAGAACATGGGATGAGTTGGCAGCCAAGTTCTTTGCTGAACATTTCTCTCGGGAAAAATACAACAAGTTGGTGAATGAAATCACCAATTTTATTCAACAACCGGGAGAGACCCTTTGTGCAGCATGGACAAGATTCCAAGAATTGATCAGAAAGTGCCCTCAATATGACTTTCCAAATGAGAAGAAGGTTAGGGTTTTCTACAATGGAATGACACCAGACACAAGAATGATTGTCAATGGTGCAGCTGGAGGAACCATAGGAAGAAAGACTGCAGCAGAAACTTTAGAGTTGATTGACCACATGGCACGAAATGAAAATGCTTCAACAGAAGTCCAGTCCACTCAATCAACTCAAGTGAAAAGGGGAATTCTACAACTTGGAAATCAAGATGCTTCCTTAGCTGAACAGAAGGTGATTTCACAACAATTAGCAAACATGAATGCTAAGTTGGACAAAATGCGATTATCCACAAGTCAAGTTAACTCAATTACTTGTGAGTATTGTACGGAGGACCATGAATCCAATGAGTGTCCCACACTTATGGGAGCTGATGCATTCCAGGTTAATGGAGTGTGGTATGATCCAAGGCCACCACAAAACAATCAGGGATATCAAAGGAATCAGAACAGTGGTCAAGGAAACAATTTTCAAAGAAGAAATCAAGGGGGAGGTTTGGATTATAAATCCAATAACTTCCTACAACCTCCTCCTCTCCCACAAAAAGAGCCATCTGATTTAGAGAAAGCCATGCTACAGCTTTCTAAGACTACAAATGATCACATGGAAAGTACAAGTGCTTTCATGAAGGAAACCAGGGCTTATCACAAAAATCAAGATGCCTCCATTCGGAATCTGGAGACTCAAATAGGACAGCTGTCCAAACAATTAGCTGACAGAACTCCGGGGCAGTTTCCTGGAGATACAATTGCAAATCCCAAGAGGATTGTAATTCCATTGTTACTAGAAGTGGAATTGTGATCACTCCTCAAGAAAAGCCTAAAATGGTCCAGCCAAAAAAGGTAGATGAACCATTGAAGGAGGTAGAGAAAAGGAAGAACCATCAATCAAAGAGCATGAAGAACCTGCAAAGCAAGACAAGAAGAAGGAAAAGGAGAAAGCTGTTGAGACTCCAAAACCAACAAATGATTTTTCTCGTTTTCAGGAAGTACCTTATCCCATGAAGCTTAAGCAGCAGCAAGTGCAGAAACAACAGTATGCCAGGTTTTTAGATATTTTTAAAAAACTGCATATTAATATTCCATTTGCTGAAGCTCTTGCTAACATGCCAAATTATGCTAAGTTTATGAAAGATTTATTGTCTAGAAAACATAAGTTGCAGGAATGTGAAACAGTTGCACTAACTGAAGAATGTAGTGCCATCATAACAAAGAAGTTTCCACCAAAGCTTCAAGATCCAGGAAGCTTTAACATCCCAATTGCTATAGGCAACATTGATGTTGGTCGAGCATTATGTGATCTTGGGGCAAGCATAAACTTGATGCCGCTTTCACTATGCAAAGCTTTAGGAATCTCTGAACTAAAGCCAACAAAGGTTTCCTTACAATTGGCAGATCGTTCGTTGAGAAAACCTAACGGAGTCATTGAAGATGTACTTGTCAAAGTTGACAGGTTCATCTTCCCTGCAGACTTCATTGTGTTGGATATGGAAGAAGAGAGTGAAATACCTCTTCTACTTGAAATCTACTGGAAGGCCATTTTTAGCTACAGCTAGAGCTATGATTGATGTTGAACAAGGAAAGCTCGAGCTACGTATGAATGATGAAACAGTTACAATCAACGTGTTCAAGGCTATGAAGAACTCATCCGACCACAATGACTGTTTCAAACTTGATGTGATTGAAGAAGCAGTCAAGGAAGTGAACATTGGTGATATAGAAAATGAAGAAGAGTTCAATGACTTAGATGAAGAAGCTTCTCAAGAAAGGCAAGGAACTGTTTTTGAGGTATTGGAAAAAGAAGAAGAAATAATCTCTAAAACACCAAAGGTTGAATTAAAAGAGTTACCTCACACTCTTAAATATGCCTTTCTGGGAGACACAGAAGATTACCCAGTCATCATCAGTAAAGATTTGTCTCCATCTGAAGAAGAGAAGCTATTGAAAATACTTAAAGAACACAAGACAGCTATTGGGTGGTCTATCTCTGATCTGAGGGGAATAAATCCTTCCTTCTGTACTCATAAGATTTTGATGGAAGATAATATCAAACCACTGAGGCAACCTCAGAGAAGATTAAACCCAACAATGAAAGAAGTAGTTCGAAAAGAGGTGATGAAACTCATGGATGCTGGAATGATTTACCCCATTTCTGACACTGCTTGGGTAAGTCCAGTACAGACAGTCCCTAAAAAGGGAGGATTAACTGTCATTAAAAATGAAAAGAATGAGCTGATTCCCACAAGAACTATCACAGGTTGGAGGATGTGTGTAGATTATAGGAGGCTGAATTCAGCCACCAGGAAGGATCATTTTCCTCTTCCATTTATTGATCAAATGCTGGAAAGATTAGCGGGTCACGCTTTTTATTGTTTCTTGGATGGATATTCCGGATACAATCAAATTCCAGTAGCACCAGAGGATCAGGAAAAGACAGCTTTCACATGCCCATTTGGAATCTTTGCTTACAGAAGAATGCCATTTGGCCTCTGCAATGCACCTGCAACATTCCAAAGGTGTATGCTTTCTATCTTTTCTGATATGGTAGAAAAAATTTTAGAGGTTTTTATGGATGATTTTTCTGTGTTTGGTTCCTGCTTTGATTCATGCTTAGTTAATTTAGCTAAAGTTTTGAAGCGATGTCAGGAAACTAATTTAGTGCTTAATTGGGAAAAATGCCATTTTATGGTACAAGATGGCATAGTATTGGGCCATAAGATTTCCAAACAGGGCATTGAAGTTGATAAGGCTAAGTTGATGCTTATTGAAAAACTTCCTCCTCCCGTTAACATTAATGGGGTGCGAAGTTTTTTAGGTCATGCAGGATTTTATCGAAGATTCATCAAGGATTTCTCGAAAATTGCAAAACCTCTTAGCCAGCTGTTGGTAAAAGACAAAGAGTTTCTGTTTGATGAAGCTTGTCTTGATGCATTCAATGCATTAAAAGAAAAGCTAACCACAGCACCAGTTCTGATAGCACCAGATTGGAATCTTCCTTTTGAACTCATGTGCGATGCGAGCGCATACGCTATGGGTGCAGTCCTTGGTCAGCGTAAGAATAAATTGTTACATGTTATTTACTATGCAAGCAAAGTCTTTAATGAGGCACAAGCAAATTATGCCACTACTGAAAAAGAAATGCTTGCAGTAGTTTATGCATTGGACAAATTTAGGTCTTACCTGATAGGCTCTAAAGTTGTTGTTTTTACTGATCATGCTGCTATTAAGCATTTAATGAGCAAGCAAGATGCAAAGCCAAGATTGTTGCGATGGATGCTTTTGTTTCAAGAGTTTGATTTAGAAATTAGGGACAAAATTGGAGTGGAAAATAAAGTTGCTGATCATCTGTCAAGAATCCAAGATAAGCAATTACAAGAAGGACCTGAAGTTGAGATCAATGAGTTCTTCCCTGATGAACAAGTGATGGCAATAATAATGCATCCATGGTTTGCAAATCTTGCAAATTACAAGGCTGCTGGTACAATTCCAGATGATCTGACTTGGCAACAAAAGAAAAAATTCTTACATGATGCAAGGAGGTACCATTGGGATAATCCATTTTTATATTTCCAATGTGCTGATGGTATTATTCGAAGGTGTGTTGCTGAATTCGAGATATCGGATATTCTGTGGCATTGCCACGCATCTGATTACGGGGGTCATTTCGGAACTAACCGAACCGTGCAAAAAATATTGCAAAGTGGCTACTATTGGCCAACAATCTTTAAAGATACACGGAATTTTGTGGAGAAGTGTGATAGATGCCAGAGAACTGGGAATATTTCACGAAAGGATGAGATGCCTCTCAACTGTATATTAGAAGTGGAACTTTTTGATGTATGGGGAATTGACTTCATGGGACCATTTCCTAAGTCTTACTCATATCAATACATCTTGGTGGCTGTGGATTATGTATCCAAGTGGGTAGAAGCAATTGCATCACCCACAAATGATGCAAGAGTGGTGATTTCCTTCTTAAGAAGGAATATTTTCACCCGCTTTGGGGTCCCTCGTGCAATCATCAGTGATGGAGGAACCCATTTTTGTAATAAGCAATTTGAGAGTTTGCTTACAAAATATGGTGTTACTCACAAGGTGGCAACACCGTACCATCCTCAGACTAGCGGACAAGTGGAAATCTCCAATAGAGAGCTGAAGAGGATTTTAGAAAAAACAGTGAATAACTCAAGGAAGGATTGGATTAAGAAACTGGATGATGCACTTTGGGCATACCGGACTGCGTTCAAAACACCAATAGGTATGTCACCATTCCAATTGGTTTATGGTAAATCCTGTCATCTTCCTGTAGAATTGGAGCATAGGGCTTTGTGGGCTATTAAATTTTTAAATTTTGAGCCCTCAAAAGTTAATGCTAAAAGATTGCTGCAATTGAACGAGTTGGATGAGTTTAGGCTAGGAGCTTATGAGAATGCCAGAATTTATAAAGAAAAGACAAAGAAATGGCATGACAAAAGAATTCAGCCTAAGGAGTTTAAGCCAGGACAGCAGGTACTCTTATATAACTCCCGATTAAGGTTATTTCCGGGCAAGTTAAAATCTCGTTGGTCTGGTCCTTTTGTAATTAAAAAGATATTCCCATATGGGACAGTTGAGATTTCCCCTCTTAACACAGAAAGACCTTTCAAGGTCAATGGGTGTCGATTGAAAGTTTATCATGGTGGAGATATTTATAGGGACACAATTTCTGTCCCTTTATCTTCTCCTAAATCTTGAAAGATTACTGTCAGGCTCGTGACATTAAACAAGCGCTCATTGGGAGGCAACCCAACAGGGGTAATGTTCAAAAAAAAAAAAAAAAAAAAAGGGGTTTCCACGCTGACAGCGTGAAATTCACGCTTCCAGCGTGACAAAACAGAAGGTTCCACGCTCATAGCGTGAGATCCACGCTTAGAGCGTGAACGAACAGGAACCGTCACGCTGTGAGCGTGAAGGTGCTGAAGACCGTCACGCTTGGAGCGTGAACCTCCAGTGACCGCCACGCTGATAGCGTGAAGATCACGCTGACAGCGTGAATGGCCAGAAAGCTTCACGCTTACAGCGTGGGATTCACGCTTCAAGCGTGAATCTGAAAAGTCGAGGGTTTTTCATTAAAAACCCTAAAACCACTCACACACCCATCTCATTTCCATCCTCCTCTTCTACTCTCCTCACCCTCTCACCGCCGTCACTCCCTCCATCTCCCTCTTCCTCTTCTATTCTCCTCACCATCCCCAAATCACCATATCATTCCTTCCATCTTTGTCAATCAAGCATCATCAAGACAACCACATCTCCACCACAGAGCACCGCCAGTGCATCTCCATCAGGTTTCAATTTTTGATTTCAAATGGCTGGAGAAAAGGTAACTCTTATGATCCTTCAATTATCTCATGATTCTCTCTACCTCCTCCCTTCTCTATTCTCATGGTTGCTTTGTTTACATATTCCATGGTCATGAGAAATGCTTGTAAGGATCTGTTGAAAAAAGTTGAGGATGTTTGGCTGTAAGATATAAAAATAAAAATGCATGCTAAGTGTTTGATGGTTGGTCTCCAAGATTGGTATGGAACGTTTGGGTGGTATGCTTCATGATTTTCTGATATACTTGAATTCTATGGTGTTGGGACTTTTCTGAGTGCAGGGTAAGCAAGTTAAAAAGACCACAAAAGGAACTGGCTCAGGGAAGAAGACGGGCGACAGTAGTGCTGCTGGCACAAAGAGGCCGCGAACCTCTTCTTCCTCCGTTTTTGATAGTACTAGGTTCTTGTCCCCTGAGGCTCAAGACCGGTACTATCAATGGTTTGCACCTAAGAAGATCATTTCGGAAAGACAAGTTAGTGTTTTTATGGATAGTGATTGTCCGGTCAGGATAACAGCCGAAAGAAGAAGGTGGAACAAACTGGTGCGATTTGCTGGTCCAAGTTCAAGTACAATTCTCAAAGAGTTTTGTGCAAATGCTGACTTGGAAATGGTGAACTCAACAAGGAAAAGTTGGGTACGGGGACATGAGATTTCTTTCTCTCCCGCAGTAATAGAGACATTTCTGGGCACCAGTTTTGACAGGAGCAAAGCATGCTATTTTGCTCAGACATATAACAGAATGCAACCTTCTGAAGAAACCGGACTGTATTGGGAGGATATGCCAGAGATTGCTGAAAGAATCAAAAGTGCAATCACCCATCCCTATGCCACATGGAAAACAAAAAGTGGAAATCCAGGGGTACCTGAGAAATTGGAAAGGTTGGATCTGAACCCTGAAGCGATGTTCTGGCATACATTTATCAACTCGACAATCATAGCTTCTACAAATATGAGTGATGTGAATGTTGAGAGAGCGGCACTGCTGTATACCCTCATGAGTGAGGAGAATTTGGATATTGCCGCTCTACTATCTGAAAGGATTGTCTACATCATCACCCAGAAAAAAGCTGAGATCCATCTAGCCCACAGCTCCTTGATAGAGCAACTTTGCTTGGAAGCTGGGGTGGAAATTGATAATGATGAGGCTGATGATGTAAAAGTAAAAAAGGAGCTTACACAAGCAAATTTTCATGCAATGAGGGCGGAGTCCAACCGTCATTCCATCTGGAAGGCGTCGTGTGCCTTGGGTGGACAGCAACCAATACCGCCACCAGCTCCAGCATCTGCATCTGCATCAGCACCTTCTGCAGAAATGGTACTTCTTCAGAGATTGGATCGTCAGATGCAAGACATGACGGTTGAGCAGAGGCTCATGCGGGGCATGCTTGAGAGACTATGCAGTGATCGTGGGATTGACACCACTAGTTTCAGATCACAGCATCCACATTCTTCACCCCCAGCTGATGATGACACCATGGAGGATTACTGATGATCCTCTATCTTTTCAAAAACAATTTTTAATTGTAGTTTTAATGTTTTTAAGTCAATTTCCTTATTTGATTTTGTTGGAAGACAATATGATGAAAGATTTTCCCTTTTGATGCAATATCTTTGGATAAAAAAAAAAAAAAAAAAAAAAAATTTGTTTTGTTGATTAACAAAGATGTGCATGTTCCAGTTGACAGAATGAGAACTTTGTGCTGAAAATAGTTGTTGCTGAGGACAGCAATGTTCTAAATCTGGGAATTGGGTCGCATGCTGCACATGCGAAACATTGCTAGATGTGGAACACAAAAGGGAGACTCTTAACACATTTACTGTTTTAATTTAGTTTTAGTTTTCCTTCTCATTTCATTTCAGTTTTGCATATAAAAAAAAAAAAAAAAAAAACTTGAATTCCAAAGCAAGCAATCTCAGGTTTGACATGTTGCTTCAAGTCTTAAATTGGAATGAATCAATGATATCTGTGAATATTCATTTGTGCATTTGATTTGAGAATGATGTCTGCTTGTCTGTATAGTTACTTCATGGTAAATCTTTCTAAGATAATGCCTGATGTGAATTCTGGAAGTTAGATCCTGGTTTGGAAAACAGCATAGAGGATTGAGCTGAAAATAGAAATTAGAAAACCTCATTGTAGTGGTTTCTTGAATTTGAATTGTTTCTCTAGCTTGCATGCATGGCTGATATGATAAAGGCAGTTCCTTCTTGTAGTTACTTGGCCAAATAACTGTCCAAAGAAATTGTCATTGCTAGCCCATTTGAGCCTTAGCCTGTTATTTCTTATTGGATTCAACCATAAGACACATGACTTCTTTTCCTATTGACATACCTTGAATGAGATTGAAGTACTTATTACAGAAAATTCAAGAAAAAAAGGTTCATGGAAGTTGAAGTGATGACAAAAACAAAAGCTGAGATTAAAGAAAAAAAAAGAACAAATGAAAAGTTGCATAGCAACAGAAAAGGCAGGAAAAGGTCAGGAAGGAAGAAGAAAAAGAAAAATATGAATAGGAAAGGAAACTAAGTAAAATTGTGTCTGAGCATGAACAACTAATAGTTTTTCAATCTCATATACAGTAAAAATTAGCTACTTTCCCAAATATTCATACCTTAGCCTAAGCCAAGTTACAACCTTGCAAAGACCTTTTGATCAGTAGATGCATGGCAAATGGATTCCTTATTTTTAGGGATTTGAGAATATGTTCAAACCTCAAAGATTAACTGCTACATTGAGGGAATGAGTGCAGAACCCTCAAACACTGAGTGACAAAAATATGCATGTTAGTGAGAAACATTCAAGCTGGGATCCAAATTCTTGATGAAACTGAAAAGTATTATTACAGATTTTTTTTGCCATGAAGTTATACGTGCATAGCAGTTAAGATTCTTAAAATATTTATGCTCAGATGTCTCTTAGCAGAAGTTCATCTTGTTTCTCTTCTAATTCATTACATTGCTGGGGACAGCAACGTTCAAATCTGGGAATTGTTTGATGTGCCGTCAGCACAGCCAAAAAGAGAAGAATAATGAACTATTCCTCATCTAAAATGCAATGGTTCTTATTGTAATCCTTAAATTCCACTTTCAAAAGTGTTTAACTGATTTTATGCTCAAATTTCAGGAAAAACAAACAAATCTGGAAGGAAAATGAGGATTGGCCAAGAGTAAGATCCACGCTCACAGCATGAGATTACAGAGGCATCCACGCTCACAGCGTGAGATTGACGCTGCAAGCGTGGGATTACAGAGGCATCCACGCTCACAGCGTGAGATTGACGCTGCA
>JAVKPL010014334.1:0-82818 GCA_032173675.1 Gastrolobium villosum | reverse complement strand
CACCACATTTGCTCCTCAAGCCAGTGGCATAGAAGTAGTGGTCATTTGTGCATCAAAACAGTGGCATGATTGGTAACATTTAATCTTTAAAACAGTGACATGAGTGGTGATATTTGCACATCAAAAACAGTGGCAAAGGGAGTGGTTTTTGAACATTAAAAACAGTGGCATGAATGATACATTTGAACATCCAAAACAGTGATATAAATCATGATTTTTAGACATTAAAACAGTGGCATAAATAGTGATTCTTTATCATCAAAATAGTGGCAAAATGGGGGCATTTAGACACCAATATAGTGGCATAGAGGGTAGTGTTTGGACATCAAGATGGTGGTTATTTTATGCAGAAACAGTGGCTCATTAAGTACTAAAACAGTGATGCATCCTCAAAACAGTGGCACTTTAATACAAAACAGTGGCATCAAGATGGTGCTCTTGTAAAACTGAAACAGTGGCATATGCATACAAAAACAGTGGCATATATATTCCTCAAAACAGTGGCATATTCATACAAAAACAGTGGCATATATCTTAAGCATAACCATGAGACTTTCATGCATACAAATCCTCATAAAATAGCTCCATCCTTATTCCTTTACCATACTCATTCAAGAATCCAAAACATATTCAAATAGACATTCAAGAACACACATGATTACACACCATGAAGAGGTCTAAGTTCTAGGCTTACCTCTTGAAGCACACACTTCTTGTTCACACACCACACCTTTCTAATTCTACCAACAACAAGTCCACACTTCCTAGGAGATGATCTATGCGCATAAATGGTGAGGAGGAACAAACTTGGACAGCTCCCAAGGTGAGTACCAAGGCTGGACAGACTTCTAATGGTGAGGAATAGGCTGAACAGTGAGGGGGAAAAGAGGAGAAACTCTTACACTTGCTTGGTGTTCTTGAGTCACGGTTTTGAGAGGTAAGGGAAGGTAAGTGACCAAGGTTTTTCTTTCTCCAAGAGGGCTTGTAGTCACGGCTAGAGAGGGAGGAAATGAGGAAGGAACTTGGCTGCACTTGTGCAAGGTGAAGAAGGCCTCTTGTGCGCACAATTAAAGGGAGAGGAGAGGAGGTTGCAATGATGGTCATTATGGTAAAAATCTGGTTTCTTGTGCAGGTGGGACTGCACTCTTGGTCAAAACAAGCAAGAGTTTGCTTCTAAGTTACTCTATGCACATGCAAGGAGGTTTACCAAGTCAACATGCAAGACAACTATGTGGCAGCCAAAAATCTGCATTGATGCAGTCTATGTGCGCATGGGATGAGAGGTTGCAGCCCCAAAAATCTTCTTTGATTGCATGTGGAAGCAAGGGGCAGATTTGGCTCATGATGGACTGCCAAAAGCATGCAAAAATCTGCACAATTCAGCCTCATGATGGAAGGTGTAAGGTGGTTCTCCAAGTCAACAAGTTAGGCAGTTTTGTGTCATAGAAAAATCTGATCCATGCCCCTCCATGTGCGCCTAAAGGTGAGATGTATGCAGCCCAAAATGATGCAAGGGTGTACATGTGTCTTTCATGCAATGAAATTGAATCCAAATGATGCACAAGCTAGGTGTGAGGTGGCGGTTTAGCAAGGGAAAAATTGGCAGATTTCTAAGTCCTAATCACTCTCTTTTTGCGCATGAAAGAGGAGGAAATACATCTAGCCATGTGAAAGTTCCTTGGTGCACAAACAACCTTGTTGGACAAGGCTTAGGGAAATAAGAATGGCTACAACTTTGGGCTGAAACAAGGTAGGTCCAAAAGCCATCCTTAGGCCATTGGCCACACACACAAAGAATCCAATCACATAAGTTCAAAAGTGACAAGTCCACACACACTAGCCCACTTCCAAAGTCCAATAAACACTAAAGCCCTCTAACACACACTCAAATTACTCATATGATTTTAATAAATTTCACATGTCTACATATGCACCCTCCTATGATTTAATTTAAATACTTACCTTAGTCTCATCCAAGGATAGGGATCAACGATTCGCAAGCCATCAAACCTAAACCATAAATCCGAATTCTACACATGTACCTATAACATATAGTACTTATGTATTTTACTAAATATGCGGGATGTTACATTAATTTACTCTATTGTTATTAAATCTAATCTCATGATTATATTTAAATTAAAATTTCAAATTTTAAATTCAAAATTAGAATTTAAATTAGTTTTATTAATTTAATATTTAAATTAATTAGGTTGCAATATGATCAAGTCCCACTTGGCCCATTAGTATTTGGAGTTTTGGACCATTGATCCATCTAGTCTACACTGCCATGCCACTCAAACAAAAATAAAAAGCTCAATCCATTAAAATATAAAAAACATGTCATGGATACAAAACATTATATGTATAGTAGCCGTGCATTGTAAAACAGAATAACGTTTTCACAAAAAAAAAAACATAATAACCTATATTACTATGTTTATGATAATATAATAAACAAGATGTAAAACAGTCAATTATGAAATATTTTTTATCATGCAGTGGCTGAGGTGGCGTGGCGGAAAATTTAGCCTAAACAAAGCAAAGAATATTCAGCAAGTTCAAAAAAAAAATGGTGACTGTACAGCATTAGCATAGCATTGGCGAGTTGGTCAAAAATGACAGCTATTGTTATTGTTGTACACTGTATAACATTAGCATAGCATTGGCGAGTTGAGTTTTGAGGCGCGCAAATCACAAAGCATGATTAAAATGTTGGTTAGCAAAATCTAAAAAATAAAAAAATAAAAAAGAATAAAGAAGAAAGTCAAGCCGACAACTATAAAAAGCTCCATGTTTTGCACATTCTCTCTCTTTCTCGGAGTCATAGTCATAATCATATTCATACCATCCAATTTTCTTTTTTCTTTTTTCCTTTTTTTTAATATGAAGCATACTGTCAAATATTCAACCATGGCAATTTGTCCAATGCCATGCACCAAAGGTCACTCTTCATCCTTATTCATATATGCTATTCTTTCAAACCAAACCCGAAAAACTATAAAAGAAAATTTGGTTTGACTTAGACCAACTTCAAGTAGTTGGGATTGATTGATGAAAATATAGTTTGAAGTTAGAAGTCATTAATTAAAATTGAATAAATATAAAAACTCAAAAGAATAATCATAAAATAGAAGGCATTCAAAATATGAATCAGAACTCAGATGTTACATGTTCTCTTTAAATGCTGAGACATATTCTATTTTTTTTTACTGAAATTAGAACCACATTTTTTAATAATATTTTGTTCATTTCGAGAGATTATATTATTAATAACATATACTTACCTTCCTCAACCGTATCCTTCAACATATACATAAGCTGTAATTACTTAATCATCATTTAATTCCTACTCAACCATCCATGCTAAACTCCAAGCTATTGAATATTGAAAACATTGCACACTCTAAAAGTGAGAAAAAGGCTTCAAAAGTAAAATGCTATTTCTGATTAAAATTCGGATAAACCAACTTACATAAAACCAAGTTAGCCATATGAGACCCTACTGTATAAACCAAAATGTGACAAAAGAACAATGAAAGGAAATAATAGAGATTTCTATAGACAATCATTGTAGGAAGGCAAGTCAACAATTGAGTACCGAGTTAGGACCCTATTCCAAATCCAATATTGGATTAAACAAAATTCCTATATACTCTCACACGAACTTCGGAAATAAACAATGTTTCAAAGTTTACTTCCCTCTCAATCAGAAAAGCTCTATCCAAGTAAGATGATACGTTGAGAAAGTCTTCAAGAAGAAGAAGTGCCCCCACATGGGCCAAGAGCTATTCGGTTGAGTTGTAAAAAAATCGTGAATTGAATAGACACGTGTGTGTCCAATATAATTAGTATTCAATAGTGGGCACGTATATGCCACCTGTAGTTATACGGTTGATAGTCAATTAGATGGAGGGTGGTAACTGTTGCACATGGTGGGTATAAGAAATACATTGTTGTTCTGTTTTTGATACTCAGAAATAAGAAAATTCTTTTTTTTCCCTTCGTTTGTCTCTTTTCTCTCTCGATAAGAATTCTTTCTTATCATAAAAATGGTGAATGGATATGGTTATTTTCTACTGTCAAGGGGATTAATCTTCAATGCACAGAACAGCTAAGGCTTGGAAATCTTCGGTCTTGGTCTTGGTGCATTAGACCGCTGCCTATTTTGATTCCCGGGTTTCAAACGTGAATCTCGTTGGCCAGCCACTGGCTTGGGGAGATCATTTATAGCCACTGGCTTGGGGAGATCATTTATAGCCACAACTTGTATTGTCCTCTGCCTCTTAGCTGCAAGCAACAATGAAAGTGTCATCAATTAATTATGAACTTAGTAATGTTCCCCCAAATAAAGAAAAAATCATCACGTGTTATAATTTAGTGTCCCAAACTCTTAATTTTATAAAAGTTGATCAGATAAATCCAACATTCTAGGGAGTTAACTTTAGTGTAGAAGATTCTCTAGGAATCTAGAAACTACTAGACACTCTTACAACTTAAAATCAGATAGGAGTTTAAGACTTTGATTTTGGTAAAGGAATGACAAACCATTGTCAATTTGTTGATAACGCTCCTGAAGTTTCCTCTTAGTGGCCTCAAACTTGGATTTCTGATAGACAAGAAGATTTTAAGGTCAGAGAGAACTCAAACTTAAAAATTACATGCACAAAGAGATTTTTTATTCTTACATCTTTTTGCATGTTTGGCTCAATTTTACATACTTCATCAAGAAGAGGTGGATTTACATAATCTTGAATGCCTTCTGGAGTGCCTTCTGAAGCTACAAATATTTAATAAAGCTGCTTTTAAACATTTATTAATTTTAAAAATGGATAAAAAAGCAGCAGGTTATTCACATGAAAGCAGAATTTTTTTTTCTACCTGCAATAGCTGTGGTAGTGGAAGCCTTGCACCAGTCTTCTAACAATTTTGTCCAACAACTACAAAATCAATAAATTATGAAAATATTTAGTATGCAAGTGAACAAATTAAAAAGATGCCACATCTCAACTTGTACGGTAATAAATAATAGCTGACTTTTAAGCAGAAGAGACATGCTACCATAAGTGTGATTTATATGGAACCGAAATTGGGAAATAGTCCTTCACATATCTAAAGATCCCCATCAAAGTTAAATAAGCATCACAAGCGAACATAAAGGACACACGATTAACTAAGAAACAGGTTCAGACTAACTAAATCTAATAATTGATGGTTGATGATAGAGCATTACAAATGGGTCAGTGCAACAACAATGAATTGTATTAATCTTCATTTACACACACAATACCAGAATAGCAAACCACAAATTGGAACCAAAGAAACTGGTTACAAGCTATTTCTTTGATCCATGTAGTAGAAGATAAACAGGTTCATTTATCTTTGTAAAACAAACCAATGAAAAACAAATATCCAGCAAAATCTTATTCATACCCAATAAGAGTTTGTGCGAGTTGACAAATATGCTTTGATCGATGCTTTTTGAGAGGCGAGACAGCCCTTCCAATCTTCGTTTCCTGGCAAAGTTAAATTTTGAGAATTAGAGGACTTACAAAAAGGGCACTGGAAAAAGCATGAAAAATTACCTAAAAGCAAGGGAAAATGGTAGGCTCATTGAACTAGTAATAAGGAATGGTTCAATTCAAACCTTTAGACGATCCAGAGTGAATTCCATCAGCTGTAGCCTCCTCAATGACTCAAATAACACAGAGTCAGACTGTTGTGACATAAAACAAAGCAACATGAATCAGGGACCAGAGGACATAATAAAAGAACTCAACTTTTAAAGAAGTACTAAAATCCAATCCAATAAAAACCATATTCCTAAATTCAGAACCCTATCCGTCCAAACAGTAAATTGCAACACAAAGAAGCAAGAACTGATACAGAACATAAAGAATAAAAATAATAAAAAAACAATGAAAAGTGAAAGGAAGAGAGAGAATATACCTCTTCTTTATGGTTAAGTAGAACGTTTTTGATCCTCAAAACCTCCCCAACATCCTGAGACTCTTGTTCAATCTCATCAGTTAATGCCTCAGCTTCCCCAATGCTATAATTGCTAAGATGATTCACATCCATCTCTCCATGGTCATCTCTGTTGTCTCTGCAGATGTTGACGTTGCTCTCTTTACTTGGCCCTGCTTCAAGGGCAACCCCATCTTTCTTAAAAACCCTCTCGCAATCCCCGTGATCATCAACCTCTTCATCATTACCAGATACTGCAAGCTCCATCCTTTCACACCCACCCAAACAACAAGAGAACAATCTCTCAGCAATCCCATCTCTCCTCAGCTTGAATTGCTGGGGGCAATCCGAAGCTGCTACCATGATGGCATGATGAATGATATTGAATATATCAGAAGGGGCAGTGCCAAAGTATTTCCTCCAGTATTCCAGTGACCCAGGCTTCATGTTCATTGCAAAATACCACAAACCTAGGTAGATCCAAAAATAGAGAAAAATAAAATTGAAACCCAGATTCAAAATTGGAACTTTTCTTTTCTTTTCTTTTCTTTTCTTTAAGTGATCGTCCTCACAGAATTGAAATTGACCAATGTTTGACAACAGGCGCTATTCTTATAAAGAAAAAAATAAGGCGGATGTTTGTTAGATGATCCGGAATCATAACCACAGCAATTATGATATGATGATTGCAATTATGATCCGGAATCATAACCATAATCAATGCATTAAAGTTTCCAAATTTACGGGTGCAATTATGATTTGCGATAAGGTAAAATTAATTCCATAAAGATGAAATTAATTCCATAAGGGTGAAATTAATTCGATGAGCGATGATCTCGATTATATATAATCAATGCATGAAAGTTTCCAAATTTACCTACTTGGGTGCCAATTTTTTTCAATCAAGAAATTGATTGGAGGGGTTTTTAAATGAAACGTAAAGATTTGGATCTTAACAAAAAAAAAACATGATATGGTAAAGATATAATAATTGATTGTGAATTTTTCTAACCATACAAAGGTAAAACATGATACGGTAAAAGATATGATAATAGATTGTGATTTTTTTTAACCATATAAAGGTAAAACATGATACGGTAAAGATATGATAATAGATTGTGATTTTTTTTTCTAACCATACAAAGGTTGTGATCTTATTTTCTATGGCTACAAAATTAAATCTTTTGATTTACCTTTCTGTGATTGTGATCTTCTCAGATGATTATGTTAATTTTTTTTCTTCCTTTCTAAGTACAAAATCATAATAAATAGTTATAAAATCGTAATCTTTTTTTTATTTTTTTATGGTTGTGATCTTCTCATGTCACCATGTCATATTTTTTTTTTCCAGATGAGTGGATCAATTTTCGTGTGTGTGCGTGTCTGTTCCAGTCTTTATCTTTCATTTAATTTTATTTATTAATAATATTTATTGAGGAAGGTTATACTTACGACCTTTTTTATAATCTCTTACAACCATTTCTTAACATCGTTGATTTCCGCCAATCAACGGTTATGATTTTCGCAAATTAAACTCATTATTTAGTTATTAATTCACAATAAATGATAACCGTTGATTGACGGAAATTAACGGTGTTAAGATATGGTTGCAAAAAATTGTAAGTATAACCTTCCTCATATTTATTTTTGTATTTCATAAATAAAAAATAAAATAAAATAAAATAAAAAAGAGTAGAGAATAGAGAGCGTGGTATTGTAAAAGGTAGGTGACAAATGTGGTATAGTAGAATATATTAAATAACAATAGTAATACATTTACATACACAAAAATTAATATTAAAATGTAATATATTTTCAGATATGTTTTAGTCTATTTTGCCAATTAGAACCAAATTTCAGCCTTTAGCACATGTTTGGAAAACTATTAGAAGCGAGAAATAATAACTTTTATTTTTCAAAAGCTCTCATAGGAAGTTGCAACAAAGGAAGAAAAGAGAGAGAGAGAGAGAGATTATTTCCTCTAAATAAGCTAATTCAAACACACAATTATATTATTTATATGCATTTCAAAACATGTTAGCTTGCATTTTTTATGTTTCAAAATAAAATTTTCCCATTCTATCTGGTTTTAGGGGGAAAAAAATGGTACCCTGACATGGTGGTGTTTTGTATGTAAGTACCCAATTCCAGTACAATATGGATATTGTGGAAAAGTGTTAATGCTTCTTGTCAAAATCTGGAAATTTATTAAAAAATTGAGTATACTGAAATTAAGTAAAAACTATCGGCTACATCAATTTTGAGGAAGCATATAACACCTCGTATTTCTAAGATTAAATATTAAAATATTAAATGAGAATTAATGAGAAGGATTAGTGAAAATCTTGAGTATAAGGCCAAAATACAATGAAAGGGCAAAACGGTAATTAGCCAACACACAACCCTAGGAAGATAAAAATTGAGTAGAAGGTCTCTGATGGTAAAAATAACCCTGGAAATGAATTCAGAACGAAAAATCGAGTGTATAGGCAAGTTTCAAAAAAATTTGATAAATAGTGATTTTTCCGGTGTAAAATACTGCGGTATAATTGTACCGATAAGCGTGAAATTTTTATCAGTATTTTTAGGAAACAAAAATATGACATGAACAAGAAAAATACGTAGGTCATGAATTTGTGGGTTAAATTAGTGATTGATTAAAGTTAAATCGCGTGTGGGACCCACCTATGGCTTAAGTGACTTAAAAGTCACATTTACATGTCATTTTCTCTCTCCTCCCTCTCTTCTTCCCCGTGAAGTGCAGCCCCTCCATGGCAAGTGAGCTCAAAATCTTCCTTTCCTACGTAGGTCATGAATTTGTGTGTGACCCATATAATTTATTTTTTTCAAAAAATTGCTTTTAGATGAAAAGTTTACACTTTTCAAGAAAAAATTCAAATCGATGTATGAATGGAGTAATTTTCGACTAGGATTTTTGCTAGAGCAAAATAAGAAAAATATCTCATTTGTATACTAATCAACCCTTAGATTAGCGCCCCATCACTTCTCAATCAAATTGGGTAATTTATTTATTTTTATCCAATTAATCCAATTGATTGGTTTTCCTAATTTTAGCCAATCAATTTAATTAATTGATTTCTTTAATTTGACTTAATCAATTTAATTAATTGGTTTCCTTAATTTACTCTATTGTTATTAAATCTAATCTCATGATTATATTTAAATTAAAATTTCAAATTTTAAATTCAAAATTAGAATTTAAATTAGTTTTATTAATTTAATATTTAAATTAATTAGGTTGCAATATGATCAAGTCCCACTTGGCCCATTAGTATTTGGAGTTTTGGACCATTGATCCATCTAGTCTACACTGCCATGCCACTCAAACAAAAATAAAAAGCTCAATCCATTAAAATATAAAAAACATGTCATGGATACAAAACATTATATGTATAGTAGCCGTGCATTGTAAAACAGAATAACGTTTTCACAAAAAAAAAAAAAAAAAAAAAAAAAAAAAAACAAAATAACCTATATTACTATGTTTATGATAATATAATAAACAAGATGTAAAACAGTCAATTATGAAATATTTTTTATCATGCAGTGGCTGAGGTGGCGTGGCGGAAAATTTAGCCTAAACAAAGCAAAGAATATTCAGCAAGTTCAAAAAAAAAAATGGTGACTGTACAGCATTAGCATAGCATTGGCGAGTTGGTCAAAAATGACAGCTATTGTTATTGTTGTACACTGTATAACATTAGCATAGCATTGGCGAGTTGAGTTTTGAGGCGCGCAAATCACAAAGCATGATTAAAATGTTGGTTAGCAAAATCTAAAAAATAAAAAAATAAAAAAGAATAAAGAAGAAAGTCAAGCCGACAACTATAAAAAGCTCCATGTTTTGCACATTCTCTCTCTTTCTCGGAGTCATAGTCATAATCATATTCATACCATCCAATTTTCTTTTTTCTTTTTTCCTTTTTTTTAATATGAAGCATACTGTCAAATATTCAACCATGGCAATTTGTCCAATGCCATGCACCAAAGGTCACTCTTCATCCTTATTCATATATGCTATTCTTTCAAACCAAACCCGAAAAACTATAAAAGAAAATTTGGTTTGACTTAGACCAACTTCAAGTAGTTGGGATTGATTGATGAAAATATAGTTTGAAGTTAGAAGTCATTAATTAAAATTGAATAAATATAAAAACTCAAAAGAATAATCATAAAATAGAAGGCATTCAAAATATGAATCAGAACTCAGATGTTACATGTTCTCTTTAAATGCTGAGACATATTCTATTTTTTTTTTTACTGAAATTAGAACCACATTTTTTAATAATATTTTGTTCATTTCGAGAGATTATATTATTAATAACATATACTTACCTTCCTCAACCGTATCCTTCAACATATACATAAGCTGTAATTACTTAATCATCGTTTAATTCCTACTCAACCATCCATGCTAAACTCCAAGCTATTGAATATTGAAAACATTGCACACTCTAAAAGTGAGAAAAAGGCTTCAAAAGTAAAATGCTATTTCTGATTAAAATTCGGATAAACCAACTTACATAAAACCAAGTTAGCCATATGAGACCCTACTGTATAAACCAAAATGTGACAAAAGAACAATGAAAGGAAATAATAGAGATTTCTATAGACAATCATTGTAGGAAGGCAAGTCAACAATTGAGTACCGAGTTAGGACCCTATTCCAAATCCAATATTGGATTAAACAAAATTCCTATATACTCTCACACGAACTTCGGAAATAAACAATGTTTCAAAGTTTACTTCCCTCTCAATCAGAAAAGCTCTATCCAAGTAAGATGATACGTTGAGAAAGTCTTCAAGAAGAAGAAGTGCCCCCACATGGGCCAAGAGCTATTCGGTTGAGTTGTAAAAAAATCGTGAATTGAATAGACACGTGTGTGTCCAATATAATTAGTATTCAATAGTGGGCACGTATATGCCACCTGTAGTTATACGGTTGATAGTCAATTAGATGGAGGGTGGTAACTGTTGCACATGGTGGGTATAAGAAATACATTGTTGTTCTGTTTTTGATACTCAGAAATAAGAAAATTCTTTTTTTTCCCTTCGTTTGTCTCTTTTCTCTCTCGATAAGAATTCTTTCTTATCATAAAAATGGTGAATGGATATGGTTATTTTCTACTGTCAAGGGGATTAATCTTCAATGCACAGAACAGCTAAGGCTTGGAAATCTTCGGTCTTGGTCTTGGTGCATTAGACCGCTGCCTATTTTGATTCCCGGGTTTCAAACGTGAATCTCGTTGGCCAGCCACTGGCTTGGGGAGATCATTTATAGCCACTGGCTTGGGGAGATCATTTATAGCCACAACTTGTATTGTCCTCTGCCTCTTAGCTGCAAGCAACAATGAAAGTGTCATCAATTAATTATGAACTTAGTAATGTTCCCCCAAATAAAGAAAAAATCATCACGTGTTATAATTTAGTGTCCCAAACTCTTAATTTTATAAAAGTTGATCAGATAAATCCAACATTCTAGGGAGTTAACTTTAGTGTAGAAGATTCTCTAGGAATCTAGAAACTACTAGACACTCTTACAACTTAAAATCAGATAGGAGTTTAAGACTTTGATTTTGGTAAAGGAATGACAAACCATTGTCAATTTGTTGATAACGCTCCTGAAGTTTCCTCTTAGTGGCCTCAAACTTGGATTTCTGATAGACAAGAAGATTTTAAGGTCAGAGAGAACTCAAACTTAAAAATTACATGCACAAAGAGATTTTTTATTCTTACATCTTTTTGCATGTTTGGCTCAATTTTACATACTTCATCAAGAAGAGGTGGATTTACATAATCTTGAATGCCTTCTGGAGTGCCTTCTGAAGCTACAAATATTTAATAAAGCTGCTTTTAAACATTTATTAATTTTAAAAATGGATAAAAAAGCAGCAGGTTATTCACATGAAAGCAGAATTTTTTTTTCTACCTGCAATAGCTGTGGTAGTGGAAGCCTTGCACCAGTCTTCTAACAATTTTGTCCAGCAACTACAAAATCAATAAATTATGAAAATATTTAGTATGCAAGTGAACAAATTAAAAAGATGCCACATCTCAACTTGTACGGTAATAAATAATAGCTGACTTTTAAGCAGAAGAGACATGCTACCATAAGTGTGATTTATATGGAACCGAAATTGGGAAATAGTCCTTCACATATCTAAAGATCCCCATCAAAGTTAAATAAGCATCACAAGCGAACATAAAGGACACACGATTAACTAAGAAACAGGTTCAGACTAACTAAATCTAATAATTGATGGTTGATGATAGAGCATTACAAATGGGTCAGTGCAACAACAATGAATTGTATTAATCTTCATTTACACACACAATACCAGAATAGCAAACCACAAATTGGAACCAAAGAAACTGGTTACAAGCTATTTCTTTGATCCATGTAGTAGAAGATAAACAGGTTCATTTATCTTTGTAAAACAAACCAATGAAAAACAAATATCCAGCAAAATCTTATTCATACCCAATAAGAGTTTGTGCGAGTTGACAAATATGCTTTGATCGATGCTTTTTGAGAGGCGAGACAGCCCTTCCAATCTTCGTTTCCTGGCAAAGTTAAATTTTGAGAATTAGAGGACTTACAAAAAGGGCACTGGAAAAAGCATGAAAAATTACCTAAAAGCAAGGGAAAATGGTAGGCTCATTGAACTAGTAATAAGGAATGGTTCAATTCAAACCTTTAGACGATCCAGAGTGAATTCCATCAGCTGTAGCCTCCTCAATGACTCAAATAACACAGAGTCAGACTGTTGTGACATAAAACAAAGCAACATGAATCAGGGACCAGAGGACATAATAAAAGAACTCAACTTTTAAAGAAGTACTAAAATCCAATCCAATAAAAACCATATTCCTAAATTCAGAACCCTATCCGTCCAAACAGTAAATTGCAACACAAAGAAGCAAGAACTGATACAGAACATAAAGAATAAAAATAATAAAAAAACAATGAAAAGTGAAAGGAAGAGAGAGAATATACCTCTTCTTTATGGTTAAGTAGAACGTTTTTGATCCTCAAAACCTCCCCAACATCCTGAGACTCTTGTTCAATCTCATCAGTTAATGCCTCAGCTTCCCCAATGCTATAATTGCTAAGATGATTCACATCCATCTCTCCATGGTCATCTCTGTTGTCTCTGCAGATGTTGACGTTGCTCTCTTTACTTGGCCCTGCTTCAAGGGCAACCCCATCTTTCTTAAAAACCCTCTCGCAATCCCCGTGATCATCAACCTCTTCATCATTACCAGATACTGCAAGCTCCAGCCTTTCACACCCACCCAAACAACAAGAGAACAATCTCTCAGCAATCCCATCTCTCCTCAGCTTGAATTGCTGGGGGCAATCCGAAGCTGCTACCATGATGGCATGATGAATGATATTGAATATATCAGAAGGGGCAGTGCCAAAGTATTTCCTCCAGTATTCCAGTGACCCAGGCTTCATGTTCATTGCAAAATACCACAAACCTAGGTAGATCCAAAAATAGAGAAAAATAAAATTGAAACCCAGATTCAAAATTGGAACTTTTCTTTTCTTTTCTTTTCTTTTCTTTAAGTGATCGTCCTCACAGAATTGAAATTGACCAATGTTTGACAACAGGCGCTCTTCTTATAAAGAAAAAAATAAGGCGGTTGTTTGTTAGATGATCCGGAATCATAACCACAGCAATTATGATATGATGATTGCAATTATGATTCGGAATCATAACCATAATCAATGCATTAAAGTTTCCAAATTTACGGGTGCAATTATGATTTGCGATAAGGTAAAATTAATTCCATAAAGATGAAATTAATTCCATAAGGGTGAAATTAATTCGATGAGCGATGATCTCGATTATATATAATCAATGCATGAAAGTTTCCAAATTTACTACTTGGGTGCCAATTTTTTTCAATCAAGAAATTGATTGGAGGGGTTTTTAAATGAAACGTAAAGATTTGGATCTTAACAAAAAAAAAACATGATATGGTAAAGATATAATAATTGATTGTGAATTTTTCTAACCATACAAAGGTAAAACATGATACGGTAAAAGATATGATAATAGATTGTGATTTTTTTCAACCATATAAAGGTAAAACATGATACGGTAAAGATATGATAATAGATTGTGATTTTTTTTTCTAACCATACAAAGGTTGTGATCTTATTTTCTATGGCTACAAAATTAAATCTTTTGATTTACCTTTCTGTGATTGTGATCTTCTCAGATGATTATGTTAATTTTTTTTCTTCCTTTCTAAGTACAAAATCATAATAAATAGTTATAAAATCGTAATCTTTTTTTTATTTTTTTATGGTTGTGATCTTCTCATGTCACCATGTCATATTTTTTTTTCCAGATGAGTGGATCAATTTTCGTGTGTGTGCGTGTCTGTTCCAGTCTTTATCTTTCATTTAATTTTATTTATTAATAATATTTATTGAGGAAGGTTATACTTACGACCTTTTTTATAATCTCTTACAACCATTTCTTAACATCGTTGATTTCCGCCAATCAACGGTTATGATTTTCGCAAATTAAACTCATTATTTAGTTATTAATTCACAATAAATGATAACCGTTGATTGACGGAAATTAACGGTGTTAAGATATGGTTGCAAAAAATTGTAAGTATAACCTTCCTCATATTTATTTTTGTATTTCATAAATAAAAAATAAAATAAAATAAAATAAAAAAGAGTAGAGAATAGAGAGCGTGGTATTGTAAAAGGTAGGTGACAAATGTGGTATAGTAGAATATATTAAATAACAATAGTAATACATTTACATACACAAAAATTAATATTAAAATGTAATATATTTTCAGATATGTTTTAGTCTATTTTGCCAATTAGAACCAAATTTCAGCCTTTAGCACATGTTTGGAAAACTATTAGAAGCGAGAAATAATAACTTTTATTTTTCAAAAGCTCTCATAGGAAGTTGCAACAAAGGAAGAAAAGAGAGAGAGAGAGATTATTTCCTCTAAATAAGCTAATTCAAACACACAATTATATTATTTATATGCATTTCAAAACATGTTAGCTTGCATTTTTTATGTTTCAAAATAAAATTTTCCCATTCTATCTGGTTTTAGGGGAAAAAAAATGGTACCCTGACATGGTGGTGTTTTGTATGTAAGTACCCAATTCCAGTACAATATGGATATTGTGGAAAAGTGTTAATGCTTCTTGTCAAAATCTGGAAATTTATTAAAAAATTGAGTATACTGAAATTAAGTAAAAACTATCGGCTACATCAATTTTGAGGAAGCATATAACACCTCGTATTTCTAAGATTAAATATTAAAATATTAAATGAGAATTAATGAGAAGGATTAGTGAAAATCTTGAGTATAAGGCCAAAATACAATGAAAGGGCAAAACGGTAATTAGCCAACACACAACCCTAGGAAGATAAAAATTGAGTAGAAGGTCTCTGATGGTAAAAATAACCCTGGAAATGAATTCAGAACGAAAAATCGAGTGTATAGGCAAGTTTCAAAAAAATTTGATAAATAGTGATTTTTCCGGTGTAAAATACTGCGGTATAATTGTACCGATAAGCGTGAAATTTTTATCAGTATTTTTAGGAAACAAAAATATGACATGAACAAGAAAAATACGTAGGTCATGAATTTGTGGTTTAAATTAGTGATTGATTAAAGTTAAATCGCGTGTGGGACCCACCTATGGCTTAAGTGACTTAAAAGTCACATTTACATGTCATTTTCTCTCTCCTCCCTCTCTTCTTCCCCGTGAAGTGCAGCCCCTCCATGGCAAGTGAGCTCAAAATCTTCCTTTCCTACGTAGGTCATGAATTTGTGTGTGACCCATATAATTTATTTTTTTCAAAAAATTGCTTTTAGATGAAAAGTTTACACTTTTCAAGAAAAAATTCAAATCGATGTATGAATGGAGTAATTTTCGACTAGGATTTTTGCTAGAGCAAAATAAGAAAAATATCTCATTTGTATACTAATCAACCCTTAGATTAGCGCCCCATCACTTCTCAATCAAATTGGGTAATTTATTTATTTTTATCCAATCAATCCAATTGATTGGTTTTCCTAATTTTAGCCAATCAATTTAATTAATTGATTTCTTTAATTTGACTTAATCAATTTAATTAATTGGTTTCCTTAATTTACTCTATTGTTATTAAATCTAATCTCATGATTATATTTAAATTAAAATTTCAAATTTTAAATTCAAAATTAGAATTTAAATTAGTTTTATTAATTTAATATTTAAATTAATTAGGTTGCAATATGATCAAGTCCCACTTGGCCCATTAGTATTTGGAGTTTTGGACCATTGATCCATCTAGTCTACACTGCCATGCCACTCAAACAAAAATAAAAAGCTCAATCCATTAAAATATAAAAAACATGTCATGGATACAAAACATTATATGTATAGTAGCCGTGCATTGTAAAACAGAATAACGTTTTCACAAAAAAAAAAAAAAAAAAAAAAAAATAATAACCTATATTACTATGTTTATGATAATATAATAAACAAGATGTAAAACAGTCAATTATGAAATATTTTTTATCATGCAGTGGCTGAGGTGGCGTGGCGGAAAATTTAGCCTAAACAAAGCAAAGAATATTCAGCAAGTTCAAAAAAAAAAATGGTGACTGTACAGCATTAGCATAGCATTGGCGAGTTGGTCAAAAATGACAGCTATTGTTATTGTTGTACACTGTATAACATTAGCATAGCATTGGCGAGTTGAGTTTTGAGGCGCGCAAATCACAAAGCATGATTAAAATGTTGGTTAGCAAAATCTAAAAAATAAAAAAATAAAAAAGAATAAAGAAGAAAGTCAAGCCGACAACTATAAAAAGCTCCATGTTTTGCACATTCTCTCTCTTTCTCGGAGTCATAGTCATAATCATATTCATACCATCCAATTTTCTTTTTTCTTTTTTCCTTTTTTTAATATGAAGCATACTGTCAAATATTCAACCATGGCAATTTGTCCAATGCCATGCACCAAAGGTCACTCTTCATCCTTATTCATATATGCTATTCTTTCAAACCAAACCCGAAAAACTATAAAAGAAAATTTGGTTTGACTTAGACCAACTTCAAGTAGTTGGGATTGATTGATGAAAATATAGTTTGAAGTTAGAAGTCATTAATTAAAATTGAATAAATATAAAAACTCAAAAGAATAATCATAAAATAGAAGGCATTCAAAATATGAATCAGAACTCAGATGTTACATGTTCTCTTTAAATGCTGAGACATATTCTATTTTTTTTACTGAAATTAGAACCACATTTTTTAATAATATTTTGTTCATTTCGAGAGATTATATTATTAATAACATATACTTACCTTCGTCAACCGTATCCTTCAACATATACATAAGCTGTAATTACTTAATCATCATTTAATTCCTACTCAACCATCCATGCTAAACTCCAAGCTATTGAATATTGAAAACATTGCACACTCTAAAAGTGAGAAAAAGGCTTCAAAAGTAAAATGCTATTTCTGATTAAAATTCGGATAAACCAACTTACATAAAACCAAGTTAGCCATATGAGACCCTACTGTATAAACCAAAATGTGACAAAAGAACAATGAAAGGAAATAATAGAGATTTCTATAGACAATCATTGTAGGAAGGCAAGTCAACAATTGAGTACCGAGTTAGGACCCTATTCCAAATCCAATATTGGATTAAACAAAATTCCTATATACTCTCACACGAACTTCGAAAATAAACAATGTTTCAAAGTTTACTTCCCTCTCAATCAGAAAAGCTCTATCCAAGTAAGATGATACGTTGAGAAAGTCTTCAAGAAGAAGAAGTGCCCCCACATGGGCCAAGAGCTATTCGGTTGAGTTGTAAAAAAATCGTGAATTGAATAGACACGTGTGTGTCCAATATAATTAGTATTCAATAGTGGGCACGTATATGCCACCTGTAGTTATACGGTTGATAGTCAATTAGATGGAGGGTGGTAACTGTTGCACATGGTGGGTATAAGAAATACATTGTTGTTCTGTTTTTGATACTCAGAAATAAGAAAATTCTTTTTTTTCCCTTCGTTTGTCTCTTTTCTCTCTCGATAAGAATTCTTTCTTATCATAAAAATGGTGAATGGATATGGTTATTTTCTACTGTCAAGGGGATTAATCTTCAATGCACAGAACAGCTAAGGCTTGGAAATCTTCGGTCTTGGTCTTGGTGCATTAGACCGCTGCCTATTTTGATTCCCGGGTTTCAAACGTGAATCTCGTTGGCCAGCCACTGGCTTGGGGAGATCATTTATAGCCACTGGCTTGGGGAGATCATTTATAGCCACAACTTGTATTGTCCTCTGCCTCTTAGCTGCAAGCAACAATGAAAGTGTCATCAATTAATTATGAACTTAGTAATGTTCCCCCAAATAAAGAAAAAATCATCACGTGTTATAATTTAGTGTCCCAAACTCTTAATTTTATAAAAGTTGATCAGATAAATCCAACATTCTAGGGAGTTAACTTTAGTGTAGAAGATTCTCTAGGAATCTAGAAACTACTAGACACTCTTACAACTTAAAATCAGATAGGAGTTTAAGACTTTGATTTTGGTAAAGGAATGACAAACCATTGTCAATTTGTTGATAACGCTCCTGAAGTTTCCTCTTAGTGGCCTCAAACTTGGATTTCTGATAGACAAGAAGATTTTAAGGTCAGAGAGAACTCAAACTTAAAAATTACATGCACAAAGAGATTTTTTATTCTTACATCTTTTTGCATGTTTGGCTCAATTTTACATACTTCATCAAGAAGAGGTGGATTTACATAATCTTGAATGCCTTCTGGTGTAACAGCCCGTTACGTACCGGTATTGTTAACATTGGTTATGATATTAAGCGCAGTTACAATCACAGTAGTTGGGTTAATTAAATTACGGGCAAACTTTTTACTTTTATCATATTCCTTTTCATATCCATAACCTTTTCCGCAATCAATTAAAACAACGCTATAAATGTAAATGCAATACGCGGAAGCATCTAGCTTAACAACAACGCTAAACTTTTCTTTTTATTCAACTCATTTTAAACCCATCAACTCATTCTCCTTTCTTACCAAGTTCTAGCCCTTTACGTAAGCTACGCGTGGTTTCAAACCACGTATCATTTGGAGTTCTACCCAACAAGTTATGCCCCTTTCTTTAAGTCAAGAAAAACCTGAATTTTTAAAAATTACACTGTGGTAATCGATTACCAGTGGGTGGTAATCGATTACCACCTGTCAAAAATGAGGCAGTAGCCAAATTTTGACCTCCTCTGTTCTGGTAATCGATTACCAAGCTTGGGTAATCGATTACCTCACATGGTAATCGATTACCAAGCCTCAGTAATCGATTACCAGTGAAGACAGTAGCCAAATTTCGTCCCCTGTTGCATGGTAATCGATTACCATGCTTGGGTAATCGATTACTATGCAGTAAAAGTGACAGATTACAGCATTTTAAGCCCCAAAAAGGTTGTGTAATCCATCCCAAACACCTAAATACTCCACACAACACTTAAACATACTCTAATCTAGGCCCTAGGCCCCTTCAAACATGCATTTTCATTCAATTATGCAACATTTACATAGTCTTTAATATAATGGCCAATTTACATCAAATACGGTCCATTTTACAACATATTCACCAAGACCACAATTACAATGAATGTGGCAATGGACAAGTCCCATGCTCACTCAAATATACAATATATTCTCATGTCCTACATATACATCATATTGAAGGATCTAACATGTGTTCATGAGCTTACTAAGCATGGCATTTTCAACATGCATAGATTCATGACCTAAGTCTAAAGCATACATCATATGCAAGATGTGTCCCTATCCAATGCTCATCCCATGGTGCCTCCAACATGCACCTCATGCTCCACTCTTCCAGGCTCAACCTGACCTGAAATGATGCCCCACAACACGGGGTGAGATATATAAATATATCTCAGTAAACCAAGGGCCCTGGAGGTTTCTCCACCCCATGGCTCACTCAATGTGCAAATACAACATCATATAATATGCATGTAATACAATATCACCCATCAACTGGAGACAACCCGAGAACATCCACTCATGGATTCATGTTCAAGGACTCCATCATATAACTCCCGAGACAGTCCTGGCGCCTCTCCCATGGTTGAGAAGACTCCATGGCAATACCCAACCGGAACTCCTCATGAGCCCTATCCGGCGGACGTCCCCGTTTGGATCATCCTGGCGCCGCTCCCAGAGTCGACTCCACGGCAAAACCCGACTGGCATTCTCACAAGGACGAACCCAGCGGATGTCCAAACTCCACACACGTCAACTGGCCAGTGACCAAACAATTTTCACAAAATCAAGCAATATGCATACAAGCACACAATCACACAATGTCATAACCACATAATCCAACCACAACCTTCCACTAGGTGTGGTGGAGCACACAAGGGCTAAACCCCAGTTCCAAAGGTTACCTCAATACCGAGCCCATGCTCCAAACGTAAGCTCCAAGCTTACCCGCTTCCAAAGCGTCCAACAGAGGCAACCTAGATAATCCACAACATGATTATCAATCCATTTCCAAATGAAACATTAAATCTCAAATACTCATTCATTTTACTTCAATCTCTTTTATAGATCAAATTACCCATTATATCATGAATCACACATTATTTCTTCTCATTCCACTATATCACACTATACCATCATCCCTTTAAACATCATATTTATATCATTTTCCATCAAATTCACAACCTTTACATCATTTTTTCCTCCAAACCACTCTATGGTTCGAATTCCTCAAGGTTGATTCTACAAGGTTTTCAATTCCATTTTAACACACACACTAATCATCTCATCATATTATCAACCTATACCAATGGTCCACCATTCAATTATTCAATTACACCACATGCCAATTTCACAAAATTATGAAACTCAACCCAAAATTTCCTAAGTTAAAAACCTAACTTTTTCACCAAAATTTATCATAGCATTTCTAGCTTTCATGCATCATTCTAAGGCATTTTCATCTAATAGCATTTTTCCATTTGAGCTCTCTATCATCACACATCTAAAATCAAAGGTTTGAACACAAATTCATAGATCTATGAAATCAACCATCAAAAGACCACAAATATACTTACAATGTGTTGTATGATCACCACCAAGGCTTCACTAAACCATTTGAAGATCAAAACTCCAAGAAATCTCCAAAAACTCTAATGGGTCGAATCTGTCCTTGCCCAAAACGCAGCAATGGGGATGGTTTCATGGCTTGTAAGTGTTACCAATGGATTTAGAAGGTTGTTTACAATAGATTTCAACACCAAAATCAAAGGATTTGGTGAAGAAATGAAGAATTGGTGAAGAGGAAAAGAAATGGCCATGTTCTTTGTAAATGGGAGGGGTTCACGGGTGAGGAAGAAGAAGAGGAGGAGAGAGGGCGTGAGGGTGAGGGGAAAAGTGAGGGAACTTAAGTGGGTTTTGATCCCACGGGTCCCACACGCGATCTAACTTTAGTCCCGATAAAAATTCTGATCATATATTCTTAATCTACATATTTTTCCAGTCCATGTCATATTTTTCTTTCCTCAAAATATTGATAAAAATTTCACACTTATCGGTACACTCGTACCGCAGTATTTAATACTAAAAAAATCACTATTCATCAATTCTTCCCAAATTTGCCTATTCACTCAATTTTCCGCCCTGATTCCATTTCCAGCATTATTTTTGTCATATTAAATCTCTAACTCCATTTTTCATGCCTCGGTTTACGTTCTTTGACAAATTACCATTTTGCCCTTTTGCCCTTTTTGGCCATAATTTCTCTGATTTTCACTAAACCTTCCCTCTTAAACCCATATTCTATCACATAATTTCACATTTAATTTTCCGAGGTGTTATATTCACCCCACCTTTTAGGAATTTTGTCCGCAAAATCAACTATGCACATATGCTAACTCGGGATACAGCCAGAGAATCTCAGTCCCCCGTACCCAAGAAGCTCCATCAGTGCGCGGACACCAAAATAATTGTTTAAATTTTTATCTTTTGGCTTTTCAGCCACATTTCGCAATGACCTTGCCTTTCAAAGGCCCAATGGGAGACTTCAAGTCCTTCCCAATTTCAACCTCAACCGGTGACACCACATGTGAACAACCGGAGTGCACCACACAGTTGTGCACTATCTCTGCTTTACCAAGCCAATTTCTTTTCAGTTTCTTTTCAATTTCTTTTCACTTTCTTTTTACAAGTCCGGCTACCTAGCACACATAGCCCATATTTTCTCTTGGCAGGTTTTCCTACCAAATTAACATATCAACCAATATACCCATAGGGTTATGCTACATCCTATTCAATCTGTGCCACACAGGCAACTATTACTTACTGACACATTACGGTCACAATTTTTTTTCTTTGTTCTTTATTTCCACTGAGTACTAACTCTTGTCATCAGTCTCTTTCACATTTCTTATTCCACATTTAACACTATCATGGAATCTCACAGCCTCTCAGTGCAACTCACCGAGTAATCATCCAGTTCACGCTCACTATACTTTTATTTTCCGAGGGACAAATCCTCATTTTTGGCATTTAGCCACAACTCATATATACACCTTTGTCTTTTCTCATGTTTTCAACCTACGACGTACCATTTCACCTCAACACTTTACCTTTTACAAGCACCATCTTTGTGCTCAACAGTCAATCTAACCTTACAGGTTTACCAACTTCACCAAAACACAATGGCGAATCTCTCTCTCAAGACCTTTATCTCGTCCCCAATGGACCACACATTACAATTCATACCTCTCATCAGTCATTTCAACGCTTTCAATCACGAATCCACTCCTGAATTTTATACACTAAATCATAATTACCTTTTCAATTATTCATCTCAAAACTTAACACATAGTTCGTCATTGATTTCTCACATTAAAGGCAACATGCCCAAGATTTCCATTAACAACTTTCTTTAATTACCATCCCATACTCATGTTATCATTTCACATGTATTTCATTCTATACACCTCACCTTCATCATTATCATTTCATTCAATACACCTCACCTTCATCATTGTCATTTCATTCCACTAGCATGCCTCATTCCGAGGTTACATATCATCTCTCCTTCATACCTGTCCCATCATATAGGGATTTTCAAAGCCTATCCATCATGCCACAAGGATTCAATCCATCACTATCATTACTTTCATAATTTCATATTGGCTATTACACAAGTCTCTCGGACTACCAAAAGTACCACTAGCACACTCAATCATATATCTTGGTACCTAGCCAAGAGCAACATCAACATTATGTATTTTCAACACATCTCTCACTATAGTTTACATCTATTCGACTTTATCAGTGACTCTACCACCAGGGTAAAGATATCAACCTCTTATTTCGCCAAATACCATTCCATTTAATAGCTAGTATCACACCTTCTCACTTGGCTACATAACAATTTATCACTTATCAAGATCTTTGGCCACTCGGCCACCAACTTAGCTTAACATCTCACCATCACAAGCCCTTCCATAAAACTTTGACTCAGTCCATCATTACTAATCCATTTTTCCATTCCCTTCACATAGGGTGATAATCCAATAGTTCATTTCATAATTTCCATACTACCACACTTGGTATACATTCATGCACATCTCCGAGTGCTCAATTCTGTAATTCAAACTGCCATCTCATGGCACCTCTCACATTTCATCATATTAGGCATATTACAGTTCACTTAAAGTTATCCAAATTTCACCTCTTGCGTTCCTCACAAGATACAATCCTCTAATGCAATGGGTAAGAACATCCTTAGGTTTAACCCCTCGAGCTCTTGCTGTCCTAAGGGCCCCAGGTGCAATGCCCCACCAATCAGAGAATCTGTCCTTATAATTCACGCAAGAAGAGGTAACATGCCCACGGCTGTACTAACAGTCCCACTAACACAAGGTTCTACCTCGCACCCCTTTACTTATACAAAATAATAATAATCTCCGGGAACATAATCCATACGGAGATAGCCACACAGATAAACACATTCACATCAAATCCGTATATAACGGCAAACAGATTCTTATATAGATACATAATGGTATACTAGTTCCATCTTACTACTGCACCATTCACTTTAACCTTCCAATATGGTTCTTCTCCCAACAGTCTACTCATTTCACTTGACTAGTCCTTAGTCTTAGTCCATAACACAATCATCTCCACAAGATTCCAACATATTTCTCGTATTTTGACACCAACTTTTCAATTCATAACAGTACCCATGTTTGGTACAGTCCTACTCCATTGTCCATCATGACTCATAGCTACCATGCTCAACACTGTAGAAGATCCACTTCATTAAACTGACATCACTTTTCTCTCAATATTTCAATATGACACCAAGGGTGTCATCATTTAACCGTCCATGCATTCTGCGCATCGGGACCACCAGATAAATTCAATTTCGAGCAGCGCTCGCCTGGGACTTCCAAGAGCAACAACTCTTAGGATCCAATCCACAAAGGGAAACCCAGGACAATCTTAATTGTCACATTATTAATAACATGTGTGCCATGGTATAACTTGCACACCGGGACTCCATCATGAATCCCCCACCACATTGAGCATCCAATGACACTCCAAAGAGACAATCTCTTCACATTTCCCATCATAGGGAATTTCACTTACATCATTGTCCTTTTACAAAAAATAATTTCTTCTAGTTCATTACAACACACATATAAATTTAGGCACCCCGGCCTTCACAAAACATATAGATATACACCTTTATACATATTGGCGTTCAGCCATCAAAGGATTATTATCCACACAAGATTAAGCCACATCATCCAACGTGCAATGCTCCACAACATTATGGAAGCATACTAGTACCATTACTACACCACACTCAGTTATATTTTCTCACCTCACATTTGTCAAGTCCAACCATCCTTAACTTATGGACTCTCATACTTTCAATCAAATTCATCAAATGCCACACATGGCAATTATCTCAACTTCTTATATTATACTTTTTATACATATAATATCCTCACTTAGATTAAGCCAACATTAACTCATCATGGACTAAAGTCCCAATCTCAACATTGAATTATCCCACACGTCATTTCCATAGTTCTTTTATGTTACTCACAATCCTCAATCAAATTTTGAATTTTCTATTTTATTTATACATCCAAGCATATCAAGTCATCCATGTGCATGCCCTCATCAAGGGTCTTATAACCTTATACTTTACCCTAAGGTATCCAATATTTCATATAAACACTCATATTCAAATTTTCACAATTTCATCGGGGTTCCAATTCCCCTACCACATCAAGGTATACTACTAATTCCACACACCCTATACTCGATTATTCTAACTCCCCGCACAATTTGGGAAGACTGACCAACATCATCATACCAATACCAACTCAATTCAATAATTTACATATACCAACACACCTTCCTTTATTTCTATTCATTACAATACATGTTTACATTTCACGTTTTCTTCAATTACCACCAATTTCACTAAGTTACAACAATCCAATAGCACCGTAAATTTTTATTGCATAAATCATCATTATACAAACATACTACCACATTATACAACAATTCATAACACCATTAACTCACTAAGTCCTCAATCACATCAAATTACTCACTAACATATCCATCCGTGGGCAGTCAACACTGCACCCACCACCCGAGCCTAAAGACTGGCATTGGTGCTCCAGGGTTGTCACGAAGGCATCTTATACTGACCACACATTGAACACAAAGAAATGGGTTGATCAGGCCCAAACTAAGGAATCACATGTGTAGCAGTCAATAAGAGTCTACGTACAACTATACAGCACTCACCTCAATTACACAATCATCAGAGTTCCCTAAAGAAACTGCTCTGATACCATAAAATGTAACAGCCCGTTACGTACCGGTATTGTTAACATTGGTTATGATATTAAGCGCAGTTACAATCACAGTAGTTGGGTTAATTAAATTACGGGCAAACTTTTTCCTTTTATCTTTTTCTCTTATTCCTTTTCATATCCATAACCTTTTCCGCAATCAATTAAAACAACGCTATAAATGTAAATGCAATACGCGGAAGCATCTAGCTTAACAACAACGCTAAACTTTTCTTTTTATTCAACTCATTTTAAACCCATCAACTCATTCTCCTTTCTTACCAAGTTCTAGCCCTTTACGTAAGCTACGCGTGGTTTCAAACCACGAATCATTTGGAGTTCTACCCAACAAGTTATGCCCCTTTCTTTAAGTCAAGAAAAACCTGAATTTTCAAAAATTACACTGTGGTAATCGATTACCAGTGGGTGGTAATCGATTACCACCTGTCAAAAATGAGGCAGTAGCCAATTTTCTGAATCCGCTGTTCTGGTAATCGATTACCAAGCTTGGGTAATCGATTACCTCACATGGTAATCGATTACCAAGCCTCAGTAATCGATTACCAGTGAAGACAGTAGCCAAATTTCGTCCCCTGTTGCATGGTAATCGATTACCATGATTGGGTAATCGATTACTATGCAGTAAAAGTGACAGATTACAGCATTTTAAGCCCCAAAAAGGTTGTGTAATCCATCCCAAACACCTAAATACTCCACACAACACTTAAACATACTCTAATCTAGGCCCTAGGCCCCTTCAAACATGCATTTTCATTCAATTATGCAACATTTACATAGTCTTTAATATAATGGCCAATTTACATCAAATACGGTCCATTTTACAACATATTCACCAAGACCTCAATTACAATGAATGTGGCAATGGACAAGTCCCATGCTCACTCAAATATACAATATATTCTCATGTCCTACACATACATCATATTGAAGGATCTAACATGTGTTCATGAGCTTACTAAGCATGGCATTTTCAACATGCATAGATTCATGACCTAAGTCTAAAGCATACATCATATGCAAGATGTGTCCCTATCCAATGCTCATCCCATGGTGCCTCCAACATGCACCTCATGCTCCACTCTTCCAGGCTCAACCTGACCTGAAATGATGCCCCACAACACGGGGTGAGATATATAAATATATCTCAGTAAACCAAGGGCCCTGGAGGTTTCTCCACCCCATGGCTCACTCAATGTGCAAATACAACATCATATAATATGCATGTAATACAATATCACCCATCAACTGGAGACAACCCGAGAACATCCACTCATGGATTCATGTTCAAGGACTCCATCATATAACTCCCGAGACAGTCCTGGCGCCTCTCCCATGGTTGAGAAGACTCCATGGCAATACCCAACCGGAACTCCTCATGAGCCCTATCCGGCGGACGTCCCCGTTTGGATCATCCTGGCGCCGCTCCCAGAGTCGACTCCACGGCAAAACCCGACTGGCATTCTCACAAGGACGAACCCAGCGGATGTCCAAACTCCACACACGTCAACTGGCCAGTGACCAAACAATTTTCATAAAATCAAGCAATATGCATACAAGCACACAATCACACAATGTCATAACCACATAATCCAACCACAACCTTCCACTAGGTGTGGTGGAGCACACAAGGGCTAAACCCCAGTTCCAAAGGTTACCTCAATACCGAGCCCATGCTCCAAACGTAAGCTCCAAGCTTACCCGCTTCCAAAGCGTCCAACAGAGGCAACCTAGATAATCCACAACATGATTATCAATCCATTTCCAAATGAAACATTAAATCTCAAATACTCATTCATTTTACTTCAATCTCTTTTATAGATCAAATTACCCATTATATCATGAATGACACATTATTTCTTCTCATTCCACTATATCACACTATACCATCATCCCTTTAAACATCATATTTATATCATTTTCCATCAAATTCACAACCTTTACATCATTTTTTCCTCCAAACCACTCTATGGTTCGAATTCCTCAAGGTTGATTCTACAAGGTTTTCAATTCCATTTTAACACACACACTAATCATCTCATCATATTATCAACCTATACCAATGGTCCACCATTCAATTATTCAATTACACCACATGCCAATTTCACAAAATTATGAAACTCAACCCAAAATTTCCTAAGTTAAAAACCTAACTTTTTCACCAAAATTTATCATAGCATTTCTAGCTTTCATGCATCATTCTAAGGCATTTTCATCTAATAGCATTTTTCCATTTGAGCTCTCTATCATCACACATCTAAAATCAAAGGTTTGAACACAAATTCATAGATCTATGAAATCAACCATCAAAAGACCACAAATATACTTACAATGTGTTGTATGATCACCACCAAGGCTTCACTAAACCATTTGAAGATCAAAACTCCAAGAAATCTCCAAAAACTCTAATGGGTCGAATCTGTCCTTGCCCAAAACGCAGCAATGGGGATGGTTTCATGGCTTGTAAGTGTTACCAATGGATTTAGAAGGTTGTTTACAATAGATTTCAACACCAAAATCAAAGGATTTGGTGAAGAAATGAAGAATTGGTGAAGAGGAAAAGAAATGGCCATGTTCTTTGTAAATAGGAGGGGTTCACGGGTGAGGAAGAAGAAGAGGAGGAGAGAGGGCGTGAGGGTGAGGGGAAAAGTGAGGGAACTTAAGTGGGTTTTGATCCCACGGGTCCCACACGCGATCTAACTTTAGTCCCGATAAAAATTCTGATCATATATTCTTAATCTACATATTTTTCCAGTCCATGTCATATTTTTCTTTCCTCAAAATATTGATAAAAATTTCACACTTATCGGTACACTCGTACCGCAGTATTTAATACTAAAAAAATCACTATTCATCAATTTTTCCCAAATTTGCCTATTCACTCAATTTTCCGCCCTGATTCCATTTCCAGCATTATTTTTGTCATATTAAATCTCTAACTCCATTTTCATGCCTCGGTTTACGTTCTTTGACAAATTACCATTTTGCCCTTTTGCCCTTTTTGGCCATAATTTCTCTGATTTTCACTAAACCTTCCCTCTTAAACCCATATTCTATCACATGATTTCACATTTAATTTTCCGAGGTGTTATATCAGGAGTGCCTTCTGAAGCTACAAATATTTAATAAAGCTGCTTTTAAACATTTATTAATTTTAAAAATGGATAAAAAAGCAGCAGGTTATTCACATGAAAGCAGAATTTTTTTTCTACCTGCAATAGTTGTGGTAGTGGAAGCCTTGCACCAGTCTTCTACCAATTTTGTCCAGCAACTACAAAATCAATAAATTATGAAAATATTTAGTATGCAAGTGAACAAATTAAAAAGATGCCACATCTCAACTTGTACGGTAATAAATAATAGCTGACTTTTAAGCAGAAGAGACATGCTACCATAAGTGTGATTTATATGGAACCGAAATTGGGAAATAGTCCTTCACATATCTAAAGATCCCCATCAAAGTTAAATAAGCATCACAAGCGAACATAAAGGACACACGATTAACTAAGAAACAGGTTCAGACTAACTAAATCTAATAATTGATGGTTGATGATAGAGCATTACAAATGGGTCAGTGCAACAACAATGAATTGTATTAATCTTCATTTACACACACAATACCAGAATAGCAAACCACAAATTGGAACCAAAGAAACTGGTTACAAGCTATTTCTTTGATCCATGTAGTAGAAGATAAACAGGTTCATTTATCTTTGTAAAACAAACCAATGAAAAACAAATATCCAGCAAAATCTTATTCATACCCAATAAGAGTCTGTGCGAGTTGACAAATATGCTTTGATCGATGCTTTTTGAGAGGCGAGACAGCCCTTCCAATCTTCGTTTCCTGGCAAAGTTAAATTTTGAGAATTAGAGGACTTACAAAAAGGGCACTGGAAAAAGCATGAAAAATTACCTAAAAGCAAGGGAAAATGGTAGGCTCATTGAACTAGTAATAAGGAATGGTTCAATTCAAACCTTTAGACGATCCAGAGTGAATTCCATCAGCTGTAGCCTCCTCAATGACTCAAATAACACAGAGTCAGACTGTTGTGACATAAAACAAAGCAACATGAATCAGGGACCAGAGGACATAATAAAAGAACTCAACTTTTAAAGAAGTACTAAAATCCAATCCAATAAAAACCATATTCCTAAATTCAGAACCCTATCCGTCCAAACAGTAAATTGCAACACAAAGAAGCAAGAACTGATACAGAACATAAAGAATAAAAATAATAAAAAAACAATGAAAAGTGAAAGGAAGAGAGAGAATATACCTCTTCTTTATGGTTAAGTAGAACGTTTTTGATCCTCAAAACCTCCCCAACATCCTGAGACTCTTGTTCAATCTCATCAGTTAATGCCTCAGCTTCCCCAATGCTATAATTGCTAAGATGATTCACATCCATCTCTCCATGGTCATCTCTGTTGTCTCTGCAGATGTTGACGTTGCTCTCTTTACTTGGCCCTGCTTCAAGGGCAACCCCATCTTTCTTAAAAACCCTCTCGCAATCCCCGTGATCATCAACCTCTTCATCATTACCAGATACTGCAAGCTCCAGCCTTTCACACCCACCCAAACAACAAGAGAACAATCTCTCAGCAATCCCATCTCTCCTCAGCTTGAATTGCTGGGGGCAATCCGAAGCTGCTACCATGATGGCATGATGAATGATATTGAATATATCAGAAGGGGCAGTGCCAAAGTATTTCCTCCAGTATTCCAGTGACCCAGGCTTCATGTTCATTGCAAAATACCACAAACCTAGGTAGATCCAAAAATAGAGAAAAATAAAATTGAAACCCAGATTCAAAATTGGAACTTTTCTTTTCTTTTCTTTTCTTTTCTTTAAGTGATCGTCCTCACAGAATTGAAATTGACCAATGTTTGACAACAGGCGCTCTTCTTATGCTTCTTATAAAGAAAAAAATAAGGCGGATGTTTGTTAGATGATCCGGAATCATAACCACAGCAATTATGATATGATGATTGCAATTATGATCCGGAATCATAACCATAATCAATGCATTAAAGTTTCCAAATTTACGGGTGCAATTATGATTTGCGATAAGGTAAAATTAATTCCATAAAGATGAAATTAATTCCATAAGGGTGAAATTAATTCGATGAGCGATGATCTCGATTATATATAATCAATGCATGAAAGTTTCCAAATTTACTTACTTGGGTGCCAATTTTTTTCAATCAAGAAATTGATTGGAGGGGTTTTTAAATGAAACGTAAAGATTTGGATCTTAACAAAAAAAAAACATGATATGGTAAAGATATAATAATTGATTGTGAATTTTTCTAACCATACAAAGGTAAAACATGATACGGTAAAAGATATGATAATAGATTGTGATTTTTTTTAACCATATAAAGGTAAAACATGATACGGTAAAGATATGATAATAGATTGTGATTTTTTTTTCTAACCATACAAAGGTTGTGATCTTATTTTCTATGGCTACAAAATTAAATCTTTTGATTTACCTTTCTGTGATTGTGATCTTCTCAGATGATTATGTTAATTTTTTTTCTTCCTTTCTAAGTACAAAATCATAATAAATAGTTATAAAATCGTAATCTTTTTTTTATTTTTTTATGGTTGTGATCTTCTCATGTCACCATGTCATATTTTTTTTTCCAGATGAGTGGATCAATTTTCGTGTGTGTGCGTGTCTGTTCCGGTCTTTATCTTTCATTTAATTTTATTTATTAATAATATTTATTGAGGAAGGTTATACTTACGACCTTTTTTATAATCTCTTACAACCATTTCTTAACATCGTTGATTTCCGCCAATCAACGGTTATGATTTTCGCAAATTAAACTCATTATTTAGTTATTAATTCACAATAAATGATAACCGTTGATTGACGGAAATTAACGGTGTTAAGATATGGTTGCAAAAAATTGTAAGTATAACCTTCCTCATATTTATTTTTGTATTTCATAAATAAAAAATAAAATAAAATAAAATAAAAAAGAGTAGAGAATAGAGAGCGTGGTATTGTAAAAGGTAGGTGACAAATGTGGTATAGTAGAATATATTAAATAACAATAGTAATACATTTACATACACAAAAATTAATATTAAAATGTAATATATTTTCAGATATGTTTTAGTCTATTTTGCCAATTAGAACCAAATTTCAGCCTTTAGCACATGTTTGGAAAACTATTAGAAGCGAGAAATAATAACTTTTATTTTTCAAAAGCTCTCATAGGAAGCTGCAACAAAGGAAGAAAAGAGAGAGAGAGAGATTATTTCCTCTAAATAAGCTAATTCAAACACACAATTATATTATTTATATGCATTTCAAAACATGTTAGCTTGCATTTTTTATGTTTCAAAATAAAATTTTCCCATTCTATCTGGTTTTAGTGGAAAAAAATGGTACCCTAACATGGTGGTGTTTTGTATGTAAGTACCCAATTCCAGTACAATATGGATATTGTGGAAAAGTGTTAATGCTTCTTGTCAAAATCTGGAAATTTATTAAAAAATTGAGTATACTGAAATTAAGTAAAAACTATCGGCTACATCAATTTTGAGGAAGCATATAACACCTCGTATTTCTAAGATTAAATATTAAAATATTAAATGAGAATTAATGAGAAGGATTAGTGAAAATCCAGAGTATAAGGCCAAAATACAATGAAAGGGCAAAACGGTAATTAGCCAACACACAACCCTAGGAAGATAAAAATTGAGTAGAAGGTCTCTGATGGTAAAAATAACCCTGGAAATGAATTCAGAACGAAAAATCGAGTGTATAGGCAAGTTTCAAAAAAATTTGATAAATAGTGATTTTTCCGGTGTAAAATACTGCGGTATAATTGTACCGATAAGCGTGAAATTTTTATCAGTATTTTTAGGAAACAAAAATATGACATGAACAAGAAAAATACGTAGGTCATGAATTTGTGGTTTAAATTAGTGATTGATTAAAGTTAAATCGCGTGTGGGACCCACCTATGGCTTAAGTGACTTAAAAGTCACATTTACATGTCATTTTCTCTCTCCTCCCTCTCTTCTTCCCCGTGAAGTGCAGCCCCTCCATGGCAAGTGAGCTCAAAATCTTCCTTTCCTTGTAACTTGGTCATTTCTCCACCAAATCTTGCAAACTTTGTGTTGAAATTTGTTGTAAATGGCCTTCTAAACACATTGGCACTAGTGGCAAGCCTTGAATCCAACTATATTTTGCGAAAATCCCTCCTCTAGTCCGCGGCCAAGAAGCTTAGATTTGTGTTCATGGAGCTTTTAGGTGCTCCAATGGTGGAGTATGTTTAGGAGGACCCTTGTGCCAAGCTTTGGGGTGAGTTTTCTTGCATTTTAAACGGTTGAATGTGGTGATTGATTTTTGAACCCTAAACCTTTGATTGTTGATGTGTTATGATAGAGAGCTCAAATGGAAAATGTGTATTAGATGATAATGCCTTAGAATGATGTGTTAAAGCTAGAAATGCCATGAAAAATTTTGGTGAAAAAAATGGATTTTTAACTTAGAGAGATTTTGGTGGTTATGACTTTGGATTTTTGGAAATGTGTTAGGATGTATTGGTGAGTTGTTGGATGATTGTATGGTGATATAATGAGATTGTATGAGGTGTGGAATGGTTGGAAATTGAAAGAAATCCTTTGGTATCACATAGTGCATAATTCAGCCATATTGGAGAAAAGTGAGGAATTGTGTTGGAAAAACGAATTAGATGATGTATTGTGTAATTAAATGGTAGTTAGATGGGTTGTGTGGTGGTTGGAAGGTCAGAAAACCAATAGAAAAATAATTGGGAGTGTTAAGTGTTGAAATGACATAGAGTGAACTATTTAGCAAAACGATGCTTAAAAGACGTAAAACGAAAAAACGGCAATTGAATTAGCCTCTTGGCAACCGAAGGAAGTGAAATAAAATGAAAAATAAAATTTAGAAAAATATTTTGTAAAATAACACATTGATGGCCGAACCTCACTAGTGAGGGGAAGAGAAATTGTCGCTTTGTGAATTTGATGATTTACCATATTCTGACGATCCGTATATGGTCGTTGTAGGTTGTCGTAAGTTGAATTGAACCCCGAACAGTGAATCAGTGGATTTCCCTTAGTCCTGGACCAAGTGGATTGAGGTAAGAGATTGGATCAATGCATGCTTAATTCTAAATTATCATGTATTGTTTGAGTTTTAAGTGATTGGGAATGTCCTCTGTGTAGGCATTCAGTTGTGTACCAAGTTGAGGAATAAGCTGCTGCGGAGATAAGTGGAATAATATATAAGGTAACCTCTTAGTACTAGGGCTTGTTCCCCTTGTGTGTTCCACCACACCCGTTGAGGGTGATGGTAGAAAGTGTGTATGAGTAGTGTAGAACAGCATAAGCATGCATATTGCATTTATGAGGGTACTTATGTACCAGATCACTGACCAGTAGATAGTTAGCCTTCGGGAAAGTTCCGGACTTCCACTAGATAGGTCTCCGAGAGGGAGTTCCAGTTGACCCAGGATCGTGGTCTGTAATCCGGATAGGAGCACACTAGGAAGTCTTGGGTGTATATGGATGGGAGGGGTACCTTGGTTGTGGTTCTAGGAACACACCTTGGATGATACCCGTAGGCTTATATGCCGAGGACGTTGTGTGGTATGGTAGCTACCAGCCCGCTTCGTCGTAGTTTGTATTCCTATAATTCCCCTTTTCTCTAAATCCCTTGCTTTATCCCGTTTTAAGTAATGTTGTTTTATATTATTTTTATGCATCGAAGTGAACCATTGGGTGGAGTTTTCTCCAGAACCTTTGGGTTACTGAGATATATTCGTATATCTCACCCCGTCTCGGTGACTTTATTTCAGGAGGTAGCAGTGACACAGAGTGGCGGGAAAGAGGCCCATAGGATGAGTAATGGAGTATCATCATAGTAGTTTATATTTTTAAGTTCATGTTAAAGTTGTAAATTAAAGTATAAGTTTGTAAGTTTAATTTAAAGTTTGAAGTTGTAAGTTGTAACATGCAAGTTAAATGTTGTAATTATACAAAGGATGCATGATGTATTATGATGGTAGGGCTTTAGGCCTATTTTAAGTTTATGATTGGGTTGTAAGAGCCCCAAGGCATTGCTGGTCATTGTGTGTGTCACCCAATGATTTATAATGAGTATTAGGTACATTTGAGGTCACATAACTAATAGTGCAAATTGGGGATTTTTGCAAATACAAAGGAAACTCTGGCGAATTTTCTGTAGAATTGGCAGATTTTATGTGAACATCGGGAGAGCATATCTCCCTCCATAGAGGTCCGATAGGGACGTGTCATACGCCATTTTGAAGCTTGAGATGTTCCCTACATGGTGTCAAAATCTTGGAATTTTTAGAGTGTTGTGCAGCCCTGTTTTGGCCTGGGAAGTTGCTGCCCTGTTTTGGCCCTGTTCTTGTGGGCTGTTTTGGATTGTTTTGGGAAATTTATTCCCGCTTCGTTTCTTAGTCAAATTAAGTGTATGATATATCAAATCGAAGATTGAGGTGTCTAGTTTATGGTATAAAAATTTGAGAGCAAATGGACGATTTTTTTAGGTGCAGAAATTCAAGGAGTGAGGGACGTTTGGAGCTGTTTCGGGGTTGGTTGGCAGTTTTGCTTGTCCAACTTCAAATGGCGATAACTGGAGCAAACGAGCTCGAAACCAAGCATGTGATAGCTTTCTAGAAAGGTAATTAAGTAATAAAGAAATATAGCAAGGTATCAGGGACTGAAATTTTCCTGTGCGTCCGCAGTAATTTAGAGACCGAACCCTGTTCGGATGTGTAGAAAACGCAAAAGTGAGAAATTGGCTAAGTGAGTTTATGGGAACCCCTTAGTGCCTTATTATAAGTAAAGTAAACTATAAAAATAGTATAGATAAGTATTCCTCAAGAGTTTACAGTTGCGGTCACAGCTTTTAATTATTACGCTTTTTATGTTTTCAACTGCCCGCGTAATAATCGGAAAAAGTTTATTCTCATTTTTATAAATGAATTGTTGTGATTGTAACTGCGCTGCTTAATATCATAATTAATGTTAACAATGCCGGTGTACAACGGTCTGTTACAAAGCAAAAAGCAATGCACCTTGCTTGGCTGATGCAACAATTTGATTCTTCTTGCCTCTTGAACCTCTTCTACTAGTCCATCCACATCCTGACAGTGAGGAAACAGATAGTGTAAACTTTACACACTCAACATAATAATAACTGCATAATTTTAATACGGCATCTTTAGAATTTGTTTTTGGACGTTCAAATATCATTACAAACTGAAGGAAGATAAGGCATGATATGAAAATACCATATAAATGAGCAAAGAACTACATACAATGGGTATAACAAGGTGATTAGAAAACCAAAGCTTGTAGGTTCATGCATTAGGTTTTTCAAATCTATGATACTTTGAAATTTTCGAGGCCAAGTTTAGTATTGGTGATCAAAGAGGAAATTAAGTTCGTGAGAATTTTTACTAAATATAATAAAATTTAAGAGCTTCCTAATGTAATCATGTAGCAGTGTCCTTCACCATACTGAAAATGAACCCCCTCTTTTCTATCGCAAAATTATATTATTTAGCAATGCTTTCTTATAAATCGTGCATTTGATTCTCTCATGCACATATAAGATTATTTTAGTGTAAAGTAATGTTTGATTATGAAAACATTAATGCAAAATTACACACGCACGGAATTGAGAAATCAAATAGCATGTTAGAACATGTGGTTTAGAAGCATGGGAAGCTTTTTCTTGTTCCTCAAGTGCCTCACCAATTCTCAGCACCACTGCCCTAGCACTTTGGATTTCAGCACAAGCAAAAGACTTCTCTCGATTAACCAACTTTTTAGCATCTTCAGTAGCCTATAGAACAAAGATGGATTCAGATTTATTTTCCAAAAAGAGAGAGAGAGAGAGAGATCAACATATTTAAATGGAAGAAGTGGAAAATTAAAACCAATTTAGAAATAATAGTACTAGTGAATAATTATCACTGTTATTGCAATATATTATAGAAGAGAATACAAATAAGAGAAAATAATTTTCGGAGTGACCAATTTCATTCCATTAGATAAAATGTGAAGGGAAAAATACATGCTTGGAGGAACCAGCGATGATTTTATGTAAGATGAGAGGGAAAGGAAAGAACCAAAGGTGCATTTCTATGAGATTTTGTCATTTTGACCTCAACCAATTTCCGCAATACAATTTGTAATAGTGTATTTACGAATAATTAACAAATTTAAAGTCAAACTATGAACTGTCTAATCATTGTTTTATAATCCATAAAAAAAAAATCCAAATGAAATTTTGGAATTTGAAAGAAGCATTAATAGTGAAAATTTAGAAGCTGCTATAGTAAATCATAACTGTGTGCAGAAAGTATTGATGGAGATTATATAACCATTTACAAAAAGTTTAGACGTCAAAGAAGACATGTTTGAGAAAGCTTGCAAGCTGCTTCACTTCAAACTTTGAACAATGTAATGCACTCAACCATGGAACACTAGAAAATAACAAACCATAGAGATAGCTTTCTCCACATCCTCTTTATCTCTTCCTACAAAATGGCCTCTTAAAGATTCTAATGCATCTCGTAGCTTTTTCAAAAGAACATGTCCCTCCAAAGATGCCACCTCTCTTAGCTTTGCCTGAATTCCATGAAAAAAAAATATGCTCAGAAGTTGAGAAAAAAATATTGGAAAAAAAGAAACTGATGAATTGTGAATCGAAGTCAGTAACAAACTTTATTTTGACAAAGGCAATCCTGATTGACAGAAAAGACATATAATGTGAGCCAGATTTTCACATTTTTTTCCTTTATCAAACTGATGTATATTTAATAGAACTGGTGCATGTTGAACATAAATTGGATTTTTCTATTAAGGAAAGGAAAATAATCAATAGTAGACTATAACCAAGTATAATGGCAGGAACCTCATTAGACAACTTAGCAGCTGCAGTCAAGTTCTTGTCAAATTTACTGGCAAGGTCACGAATACGTTTGTGTTGTTCTGACAAATGGGAAGCTTCTTGTTCAATAACGTCCTTCAAAGAAGGACCCTGGTTATCCTCAATAGGCCCTTCCAGAATTTGACTATCAGCTCCCAGTTTATATTTTGGAAAACTATTAGAAATGAAGCTCACATCAGCTGAAACTGGCGGAACAGCTTCCACTGGCATCTTGATTTCAACTTCAGGACTAATCTTTGTCATGGTGAAAATTGGTGCGGTCTGGTATTATATTAAACCGACTATATTCGCTCTGAACTCTAGTCTTTAATATAAGTCGGTTTAATCTTTCTTGGCTCAGCGGTAAGCTTGCTTGCCGTTGTGTGTCAGGTCGCGGGTTCGAATCAGCCTCTCTACAAAAAGCAGGGGAAAGGCCGCCTAGAGTATTCCCTTCCCCAGACACTCACGAAGTGGGTATTTGAACTAGGTCAGCCCTTTAATATAAGATGAGTTTAGACTAAAATGACAATTTCATTTCATCTTCATCCATGAAAGGTTATACTGTTGCAATCAACCCCAGCATTCTGTCCCGACTCCCAAATTTTTTGCTGATATTTTTCTATACTTTTTATACACAAAAACAAAGCATGTGGTAGCATATTTACTCATGACAAATAGCACAAATATAGGAAGCACACAACCATTAGTTTGAACCTTATGCCAAGAAGATGATGGAAAGGAATTGCGACTCTTGCAGTTTTGTTTTTCTTCTTCTCTGGTTCATTTGTAGAGAGCATAATCATCTCAGCTGTAAGGCACTTTCTTGGTCACATGGTTGAGCAGCAGAGAAAAGTTCAGCTAGTCTACCACGTGTATCCTCATCAACAACACCATATTCAACATTTAGAGTCAAAAAGAATAAATTGATAACAAAATCAAACTCAGATACTTATCTCAGTTCCACGGTTTTACCGCTGAAATAAACCACAGCATACCGGTTAATTTGTGTCATTGCATTCGATCTTTTTTTTTGACTGTTAGTACTAATTCTGTTGTTTACAATCTTTTTAAGCATGGATTTCTGATTGTCATGATGGAATGGAGAATTGGGATATTCACATCAAGGGGGAACTCAAGCACCAGCGGTAAAACCGGTATGCTGACACAATTGAAGGGCCGGTTTGGCTCAGCGGTAAGCTTGTTTGCCGTGGTGTGTCAGGTCGCGGGTTCGAATCAGTCTCTCTGCAAAAAGCAGGGGAAAGACTGCCTAGAGTATTTCCTTTCCTAGACACTCACGAAGTGGGTATTTGAATTGGGTCGGCCCTTTTAGAAGGGCTGGCTTGGCTCAGCGGTAAGCTTGCTTGCCGTGGTGTGTCAGGTCGCGGGTTCGAATCAGTCTCTCTGCAAAAAGCAAGCAGGGGAAAGACTGCCTAGAGTATTCCCTTCCCCAGACACTCACGAAGCGGGTATTTGAACTGAATCGGCGTGGTTTATTTCAATTACAAAACATTCATTTTCTTCCCTCTTTTATCACTAAAAGTGGGATCAAGCGCAGTCACCATGTGATGTCAACAAGCATTCACATTACAAAACTAAAGTCAAAATCATGAAACCACAAAGATCTACACAACAAAAATGAAGACAATGAAGCAGGTACCTAATGTATAATTATTAGAGAGAGAGAGAGATGAAGTAAAAAGAATTAATAACATGAGATCAAGCCAATCTGTCTCCTATGGTACTAGCTAGAAGGAAACCACTAATTACCAACTTCTCAAATGCATTTCTGAATATTAACAACTTCTCAATTTTTTTTATTAATTAAACTTTTTAAGTGTATCCTTAATTCTTTTCAAAAGGGTTAAACTCCACAATTAAAACTAGATTGGAGTATTGGCCATTACGCATACAATTTAATTTTTAAAAAAAACTTGCTTAAGATAGAAAGTTTACATTTTTCAAAAGAATTTCAATCATTATATGAATTACATGTAACAAAACTTTTCATACAATAACTTTTAATTATAATATAATATAGATATGTGAGATTATTTTAATAATTACCTATTCTAAAGTCTACACCTATGATGCACGGAAAAGATTAATTCTAAAAAATGTCATACGGACACGTTGCTTGTAAATTAAATAAAAAATTTAATATATAATATAATTTATATTTAATACATATAAGAGTCCATAATAAGTCATATAACCAATCAAATATTTAAATTTCATAACATAAATATAAATTAAATAATTTTTCGTACTTTGTTAATTTTTTATGTCAAGTTTCATAACAAAAAAAAATCAATTTATAAATTTATTTTTTTTATATTTAGTAAAAAATATAAAAAAAAAAAAAAAAACGTGTCCGAGCATAACTGCGTGTCCTAAAAACGTGTGATGTGTCCGAAAAATTTAGCGTTAAAAAGTTATTAATTAATAATACATTGTGTCGGATAGCGTATCAACGTGTTCGTGTCGGACTAAAATTATTCCGTGCTTTCAAGGTCTACACTTCTTATACAAAAGATACTGAACATACGTCTGCTTGTAAAAAATAAGACCAGACTAATGGAAAAACTCCCGTTCAAAAGGATGCTCCACACATGATTTTATTTCCTTTCCACCAAGTATATGTAGCGATTCATGAAGAATAAGTATAAATTATTTGGTGCAAAAGTCAACCATGCTATTTGATCAAGGGATGGATTATTTCATGTCTCTTTTTAAGCAACATGTGATGTGAAGAATTTAGCCATTAATTAAGTTATTAATTAATAATACATTCATAGCTATCAAACTAAAATTATTATTTTTCTTATTGATTTTTTTTTTTTGGTAAAGTCTTATTGTTTTTTTTTTTTGGTAAACAAGTCTTATTGATTTTATTATTGAAATTGTGACCATTCTATAAGATAATTATATTTTTTAAAAATAAATATTTCTATGACGAATGAACCACCAATAGAGTAGGGTTGTGAATTTCAGATAACACCTTTAAAACTGATTAATTATCACAACTCTCGATTTGGATCCCTTTCCTTCTTGGGTCGTGGGTAGGGGTGTAAGTGGGTCAGGTTGACCTAGCCTAGTCTACAACCCGACTTACAGCCCGGCCTACATTAAGTCTGACCTGGCTTGGTCTTTGAGAGAATGCAGAGTAGACTTAGGCTTATAAGAAAACCTTTTTAATAAATAGGTCATAGGCCAATTTTGGCATGCCTGGCCTAAAGCCTTGTAGGCTGGCCTATTTAATTGATTAAAATAAAATAATAATATTTATTTTATGTGGCAAGGTACTAATACCGACCCTAATTTTTATGTGCACCGCCGCTTCTCACTCTCTGCTTCGTCTGGGGTATTATATTGACTTTTTCTTATTTGTCATTTTTTTTATGAGAAGTACTAGTGCATATATGAATGAAACTTTCTTTGTTCTATACAACTATTTTCTTTGTTTAGTATCTACAGTGGGAGGCCTACAAGGCCTGTAGGTCATGTCAGACTTTCTTATTTTAAAAAATAGGTCAGGTTTGGCCTACAAATAAAGCCTTTAATAGGCCAGTAGGCCAGATAGGCTAAAAATGTTTTACGTAGACTTGGATCAGAAAGGCTAAAGTCCAGCCTAGCACAACCCATTTACATCCCTAGTGGTGGGATACTTGGAAAATCTCTCTTCCCAAATAATTAATTAGGGTCATGAAATTAAAAAAATAATCACAACTCACTATTTGTGATGTCTAGACAGTGTTATTAAACTATCATTGACTCAATCGGGTACTGTACTGGGATAATAGGTTACTAATTCAATGAGTGAATCATTAGTTGAATAGGTTGAATTGAATTTATGTAAAAATAAAATATATAAATATAAGTAATTTGACAACTAAAATGATGTGACATAGTGGTTAACATTTCATTCTCATTTCCTTTGTGCCAAATTCATGAGTGCAATTGTGCTAGAATATTTTGCAATAATTTTCAAGGACCAGTTCAACCAGAAATCTGGTATCAAATTAATACTGATTGAACTTGGTTTATGGTTGACTCGGTTATTCTTGATCAGGTTGCGTGCATGGATCATTAGTTAACTGAACTGAACTGATTAATGGTCTTATTTCTGGTTCAACCAGATGTATCAACCAAGTGAGATCGATTTTAATAACACTTTTAAATTGAGGAAGGATATTGTAATAACCAAGTTATGTTAGTACCATATTACTATCAATCAATTTCACCGATAGATCGATTATGTTGATCCAACGGTTATATTTATTTCCATTTTTGTATGATTATGATTCTCTATGTTTAAAGTGAAAACATTAAATATAGGAAATCATAACCATAAAAAGGTGGAAATAAATATAAAGTTTGAAATTTGGAAAATCATGACCATACAAAAATAGAAATAAATATAACCGTTGGATCAACATAATTAATCTAAGAGTGAGATTGATTGGTAGTAACTTAGTAGTAACATAACTTAATTGTTACAATATTTTTCTTCTTTCAAGAAGGAATTAATAGGTTCCCCCATTTAATAATTCATATATATTTTCTCTAAAATCCCGTTGAACCTATGTTTTTAAGCTAAAAATTACATTTAAATTAAAGTTAAAAATAAGATTAAAGCTGTTTAACAATCATATGAAAAATTTCACTCCAGCACTATTGGAAGAAAAATATTTTTTTTTTCCAGGGCATGATTGTAATTAGGTGGTTGACAGTAGAACCGATATTCGGCGAAGATGCGGTAGAGATGCCGAAACCGCGAAAGGCGATAATAATAAATGGCGTTTTCTATTCATTATAGTTTGGTAAAGTAGAATAGAAGCTCAACCACGAACGAACCCCCAAACCCTTCTTCCAGAAATTTCATGTCCATCTTGCCCTCACAAACCCAAGCTGCATCATCATCCTCTTCTTCTGCGCCATCTACAAACCCTAATCCCCAAAATGGAATTCGAAACATTAACAATCCCCTTCCTTCATCATTCTCCTCTCTTGCCCCACAACTCAACATCGCTTTCGGATCTCTTCAGATCTCCGACAATCCAGGTTCGCACAGTTTCGTCTTTCGATTCATGATCACGTTTGCTTGGTCAAATCAGAATACGAGGAAAAAATTGAACATAATTTTATTTTTGATTTTTTTTTTCCTTTTCCTACTGGTTGCTCTAATTTCCCTCTGAAAATGTTCTATTTTATGGATATTGAATTCTGTATAGTGATTAATCATTGAGAGTTATTGAGTTGGAAGAGTTGGTTTTGAGTTTGTGTTGAATGATTTACTTTGTTTGGCGCTGTTTGCTCAATTGATTCATTTTTGAATTTAGGTTCATCGACTCCAGCTGCTGAAGATTCTGGTGGACCGTCCGAAAAGGTATTGTGATTTTCCTCGTAGAGAGCCGGATTATTTATTTGATCGTTTATTTATTATTTTGTATTGGTTACAGCATCTATGTCTAATTTGAAATAGGACTGTGCCTGAAATGCCCATTTTAAAGGAACATATCTGTCTTTAAGTTGAAATATGTGACTTAGACCTAGTTTCTGGAAGTTTAAGCTGTGTGTATCTGTAGGTTACTTTTGTTCTGTTTTGCTTTTAGGTGACAGAATTAGGGTCTCCAAGTGGTATGAAGGCTACACCTCACCAAAACTCTAGAACAAATTCTAGGAGTTATTCGGGAAGACAGACAATTGGATCATCCCAGTCAGTGGGAAATACAACAGGAACAGCTTCTTCTCATAGAAATCTACAGATTCCTGGGTCTGTAAATTCTCAAGGAAGCACCCCTTCAGCGGGAAGAAAATCTCATACAGTGAATGGCAATTACTTGCTGAATTTTCATTATGATCCAATATCCCGCTCTCAATCAAGGGGTGCTCCTCCTCCCCCTCCAGCAAGAAGGCAGCGGAAGAGAAAACCATACAACAAAGATTTGTTTTTGCAGGCAAATTACAAATTTGTGGTGTTAGATTCAGGAAATTATTCACCTGAGTCAATGGATCCAGATAAAATGCTGCAGTGGGAAGATATTATATGTGTGACATATTCAACCCCATTTCCAGTTCAGTGTCCAATTTGTTTGGAAAATCCCGTTTGTCCACAAATAACCTCATGTGGACATATTTTCTGTTTCCCATGTATTCTACAATACTTATTACTGGGTGAAGAAGATCACAAAGGTGATTGCTGGAAAAGGTGTCCTTTATGCTTTGTGATGATATCTGCCAAGGATTTATATACAGTACACATCACTAATGTCAAACAGTATCAAGTAGGAGATAATGTTGAGTTCACCTTTTTAACGCGAAAAAAGGATTCATTTACTCTGTCACATAAAAATAAACAAGAAACAGATATCAGACCATGTGGCAATGGAGATTTATGTGATCCCTTTTCTAAGTTCACACTCACTTCAGATGTAGATCTCTCAGTGAGACATGCAATATCAGATCTAGATGGTTGGCTGGCCAGGGCTGATTCAGGTCTTGTTGATGACTTGGAGAAGCTTCCTTATGTTTGTGCTGCAATGCAACAACTAAAACAGAGGAAGAAGTATTGGAATGAACACAGGGCTTGTGATGGAGAAAAATCTTCTAGGCTTATTGATTATGGACATCAGATTCCATCAATAGGTGAAAATGCTATGGATATTGATGATGGAAACTGTTTGAATGGATCAAGAACTTCCTCTATGGGTTTCCATGACCAAAGTAAGGTTACAATAATGGATAATTCAATTGCTGGAGCTGTTCCAGATCAGACTTTGGATGTGGAGAAAGTATTAGAAGAGCAGGAAATGAATTTATCCTCTTCGTATGAGGAGAAAAAAGATATTCAAAGGCATTCAAGTGGCGTTGGAGATGTGAAGGAAAGTGATTCATACAATTTCTACCAGGTAGCTGATGACACAAATGGTTTTTGTTTTGTTTTCTGTATTCTGTGTTTCTTACTTCTATTTCTCTAATTGAATTGAACAAATGTATCATCATATGGATTGTAAACTTATTATTCTTATTTAGGATTATGTGGATCAATTTGGCATCATGTAAATTTGTAAGATATGTTCAGACAACTTTGTGTTGGCTTGGCTCAGGATAGATTAGGACTATAGGGGTTTGCAAAGTTGGAAGGAGGCTTTAATTATATTAGTGCTTTGCCCTATTAGGCTATATTTGGAAGGTTTAGAGAGGATGGGATGGAATGGAAAGGCGTGAGATAAAATGGAATGGAAATGAATTTTGCTACTGTGTTTGGTTTATTAATAAGAGAAGAGAGAGATGTAAGGGTTATGTCTTATGTGTTAAATGTCAATATGACCCTTGTGAACGTTTTTCAAGTAGTTCAATTTATGGGTGAAATAGAAATGACAAATTTTTAAATAAAAGAAAATCTATCACCCCCTCATTATCCCCCAATTTGGAGGGGAGCACAAAGTGAGATTTTTGAGGGGGAGTGCTTCCATTTACACGCCCCCATAAAAAATTTAAAACTTCCAAACAAGTTGGAATTGTTCCCATTCCACTCACCACATTGCCCATCCCCCTAACAAACTCTAAGGAAAGTCAAAGAGTACCTAGGTTGCAGCTTGTTGCTCTGTTAGGAACCCAGAAATTGGTTGAGTTTTCAGAGAGAGAGAGAGATAGAGAGTTGAGAAAAAAGGAAAAAGGTAAGGAAGAAGAGTAGTTTTTATTGAATTAAAAACAAGGAACCTAAGGAGGGAATTCTCCTTCCTAGGGTTTCGGCTTCACAAAGGATTGCCCCTTTCATAACAGAGCCTTTGCACAGTTCTCATATCTAAATTCCTTAATGTCTCCCTCCTACATTGTTCCTGCTATTTAAGCCCAAGCCCAAGCCCCTGTGGCTAGGTACCTATCCCCTTGATAGATTCTAACTGTAACTAAGTAAACTGTAAACAAACATACAAACGTCGAACTAACTCTGACCCCGTTCCCATTTACTCTTCTGGGTCTTATCGTATTGATTGCAATAAATGCAGATTCATAGATTCAGTATCGCCTAGTTATTTACAAAACTTTTAGTTGCAAGTGGAAAATATGAGCATTTTGATACTACCTTTATGCATAAGTGGTTTTGATATTTTTCATAGCATTCTAAAGATGTGTTATGTCTTACTATGGTTGACTGCTTTACTTGTGGTGCCGGTTATATTAGATGATGCTGATATAAGCCTGGCTTGCTTGTCCTTGCTAGCAACATGTAGGTTTTGAACTTTAGTCATCCACTGATGTCAAATCATTTATACCCATCCTGAACCCATTTACCACTTAGACCCCCACAATTCTTATGTGAAATTGCTGCTTTTAGTTTCATTTAGCTATGTCTGAATGCTTTATGCTTAAAAGATTTCTTTCTATTTCCCCTTTAGTGGTGACATTTGGTTGTTACCATGCTCATGTCTATTTCAGGCCGCTGATGGTCAGCATCTAATTCTACATACTCTGAACATGAAGTGTTTACTTCACCATTATGGGGGCTATGATATGCTTCCCCACAGGTTTGGGCAAAATCAAATTATATTTCTCCTATGTGCTTAGAGAGTAAATGGAAACATGTGTGTTGGTTTGTGTGCTTAAGGTCAAATGGTTTTGGTATAATGTGGGACTTTATCATTTATTGGCTATAAATTTAATTGTCATGTCTCAACTTTGGTTTATAAACATACGTGCACCATTCATGAGTGCCTTTTAATCCCGTAAGTATTATGTACATACAGAATTAGATCTGCTTGTGCAAAAGAAGATGAATGTCACACAAAGTCACAAATTAGAAAGATTTCACCATATATGCTATTCTTGTTAATCAATATCTCATAACATATAGCATTGATTTCAGAATAGAATTAAGCCTCAATTATAGACTAAAATGATGGTATTCAAATTAAATTAAGTTTGGTTAGTAATTTCTGCTCAACAGAAACACATTCAATGGTAGGATCAGCGGAAAGCACCTTCTATGAGAAGTTGCAAACGATAACCGCTAAGCCTTAACCCACTAGGTTTGTTGGATACATGGACTAATTGCTATTGGGTTCTGTCATAGACCAAATTTTCGTTAAATGTTGCACGAATTTGTATTTATTTCATCTGAAATGTTATTAGTGATAATACTTATCTTTCTTTTCAAGTATATAGATTTGAGGATACGAGTTGATGTTGTTTTGCATATCTGTGTTTTACTTATGGCTGGTGTCCTGAATGAACATCGTCTGTTGGGAGGAGCATTAGTGAGTATTAAATACCTTTTGACCAGAGTCTACTGATTGCAGAATAAGTGGAAAGATTCTGCAATTGGAGACAGTTACTCAGTCTGAGGCTGTGAGGAGGCGGTATCGTTTCCTAAGTCATTTTCCGTTGACCACAACATTTCAGGTGCCTTTTAAAAGAAAGTCGTTTTAGTTCCTAGATATTTTGTTATGATTTATATTAGATGTTTGCTACTTTTTCAGCTTTGTGAAATTGATTTGGGTGAGATGTTGCCTCCTGAAGCACTGGCCCCATTTATGGATGAAATAAAGAAGCGTGCAAATCAGAGGAAGCAAATAGCAAAGAAGGTACCGATGTAGCCCAGCATTTTATATATATATATATATATATATATATATATATATATATATATATATATTTCGAGGAGGTTAACAAGATTTTGAGTGTCCCTTGACTCACTTCATACACCCTTTAATGCTTGTATAAAAGGATGTGATCTAATTATTGAGTGCAATCTCTTTAGAAAACTGCTTTAATCAATTTTTTTCTTTATATTAACTGTTTCCCTCCTCTTTGCAAGCCTTTTTGTCTGGTGTGCAAGTAGGGTGAATTGCGTGTTAAGGAAATCTTCTTGGGTTGGGCCAGGCTAGGCTTTAGGTTTGGGAAAACTTTTTTTTTTTCTGTTCTGGGTTTTCTGAACCTGGGCCCAAATATTGTTAGATTACAGTTGAACCTGGATTCTGTAACTTATGCTATGGTACTAAAACTGGGCCCCATACCCATATAATTGCTAGTCAGTTTTGTTGTGCTGTTTGTGGTATGCACTTGGTATTGATTCTGCTGTGTATTAGTGTATAAGGATAGGGGTATTTCTGTAAATAGCCAATTGGCTTAGTGGTTAAGTTTCTTCATAATAGTAACAGCTGTACGGTTACAAATGCATTAGATGCACAGCTGTTACTATTTGTTTTAGATGCGTGGCTTTCTGTTACAAAACAGAATAAGGTGACGTGGATGTATCTTCTCTTTATATAAGAGATTGCTTGTACTGTTCACTAATCAATAACAAAAGATAAAATACACATTCTCTTTCTTCTCTCTCTCTTTTCTTTTTCTCTCATCAGATTTAGATCTCGTTTATGGTATCAGAGCCTCTCTCTTTGAGGGCCTGATACAGATCTCACCTCACTATGTCTTCCGCTTCGAAGTCTGTATCACCGTCATCGTCTCCTTCACCTTCGATGACCGGAAACGCAACCGGAAATGCTTCAACCGAGAATCGCTCATCTTCTCCCTCGCTATTCAGCCATCAGATCTCTGTTAGACTAACAGAGAGCAATTTTCTTCTCTGGAATCAGGTTGTGGAACCTGTAATAACTTCTCATCAACTTCAACACTTTCTTGTTAACCCTAAAGTACCGCTTCAGTTTGAATCGGAGCAAGATCGCATGGATGGAGTTGTCAATCATCTGTACACTGAGTGGATTCGTCAAGATCAGATGCTTCTCTCATGGATCCTTTCCACTATTTCAGAAGAATTTCTGAACGAAATCCTTGGAGTTAGCCATGCGTATGAAGCTTGGGAGCAGATCCATAAGTTTTTTGAAGGAATGATGAAGTCAAGAGCTCACCAGCTCAGATCTGAGCTACGTACCATCAAGAAAGGTGGAAGGTCTGTTGCTGAGTATCTTAGACGTATTAAGTCTCTTTGTGATGAACTAAAAGCTATTAAAAGTGCAATTCCAGTTGATGAACAAACTGAACTCATACTTGCCGGTCTTCCTGCTGAGTTCAATGCCTTTGTCACCTCTGTCAGAGCACGTGAGAATCCTTATTCTCTCAATGATCTAGAACTGATGTCTCATGAAATGATGCTTGCACGACAAAATGAAGCTCTTCTTTCTGATTCAATGACTGTGAATGTTGTGCAAAGGATCTCTCCTGATTTAAAAGAAGCAAATAGACCTGAATTAGCATCTGTAAGATCTCCTCTTAATGTTGTGCAACCAAATCTGGATCCAAATACATATAATCAGAGGTCATATGGTCAAAATTATGGAAGAGGCAGAGGTAGATCCTATACTCGAAGCAACAGAGGAGCTAGAGGTCGTGGACGTAGCAATGTTCAATGTCAGCTCTGTTATAAATTTGGTCATGGAGTTCAGAGCTGCTGGTACAGGTTTGATGAGAACTTTGTACCTGAACTTTCTCCTCCAGAAGCTCCTCAGTACTTTCCATCAGCACAATCTTCGTTTCAGAGGCCGTATCAGTATACCAGACCTACTGCTCCTCATCAACCTCAAGCCTTGGTAACAACTCATCAACCTCAAGCATTGCTAAATGCCAATCCAACTCAAGGACAAGGTCTTCTTCCCACTCCTTCACATGCTCAAGCAATTGAGTGGTATCCGGATTCAGGTGCTTCTCATCATGTGACTGCTAATCCTCAGAACCTGTTGCAAAGCACACAACTGTCTGGTGCTGATCAGGTTTACATAGGGAATGGCCAAGGTTTGAAAGTGAATGCTATGGGCTGTTCTTCTTTCTCTTCCCCACTTAAACCACACACCTCTTTACACCTTAACAATCTTCTTCTTGTTCCTTCAATAACTAAGAATCTGATCAGTGTGAGTCAATTTGCTCGAGATAATGGTGTTTATTTTGAATTTCACCCTCTTGCTTGTTGTGTTAAATCTCAGGCATCTCATGAAGTCCTGTTGGAAGGTGTCTTAGGACCAGATGGACTATATTGTTTTCAAGGAGTTCAACTCTCTCCCAACTCAAGTCAGCAACCGAGCCAACATTCTTCTGTTTCTGTTTCAACAATTACTTCATGTAATCCACCACTAAATAGTAGCCTAGACCTTTCTCATACTATTCCCACTAGTGTAACCACACAGTGCACAGCTAATACAGCTTCTAGCTCTGTAAATTCTATAGGTTCCAACTATTTGTACTCACTTTGGCACTGTCGATTGGGGCATCCTCACACTGAGGCCCTCAACTCAGTTCTCAAACTTTGTAATATTCCTACTGTTAATAAAACAAATGATGATTTCTGTTCTGCCTGCTGTTTAGGTAAGATCCATCGTTTGCATTCTTCTCCTTCAACTAAAGTGTATGCAAAACCCTTTGATTTGGTTTTCAGTGATCTCTGGGGACCAGCTCCTGTTCAATCCACAATGGGATTTAGATACTATATCTCATTTGTCGATGCTCACTCTCGTTACACTTGGATTTATCCCTTAAAACAGAAATCAGAAGCCTTAACTTTCTTCACTCAGTTCCAAAAACTTGTGTCAAACCATTTTCAGTCCACTATAAAAGCTCTACAAACTGACTGGGGGGGAGAGTTTCGCTCCTTTAATCAACTTCTCAAGCAACTTGGTATAGTGCATAGAATTGCTTGCCCACACACTCATCATCAGAATGGTGTGGTAGAAAGGAAACATAGACATATAGTTGAGACTGGACTCACTCTTCTTGCTCATGCTTCCCTACCCATCAAATTTTGGGATCATGCCTTTATTTCTGCCGTTTACCTCATTAATTCACTGCTGCCTTACACTTTGAAATTCCTTTTGTAAAATTACACAAAACAATTCCTGATTACAAGTCCTTCAAAGTTTTTGGTTGTGCCTGCTTCCCTTTCCTAAGACCCTACAACAATCATAAACTTGACTTTCGCAGCAGTGAATGCATTTTTTCTTGGTTATTCACCAAGTCATAAGGGTTATAAATGTCTTAACTCATCTGGGAGACTTTTTATCTCAAAAGATGTTTTATCTTAAAACTGGGCCCCATACCCATATAATTGCTAGTCAGTTTTGTTGTGCTGTTTGTGGTATGCACTTGGTATTGATTCTGCTGTGTTATCATACGCCTTCTATTCACATTTCGATTATTTTTTTGGTTTTGGCATGTACTTTCCCATGTCTCTGGAATTATGCTGTATTCTTATTTCTAGGAACGGAAGGAAAAAATAAAGGCTGAAGCTACTACTACTTATTCTCTTCCAATACCAACAAGTTATCAACTTACTTCTCGTGATGATCCTCCCACTTTCTCCATGGATGACTTTGAAGGTAATCTGCTTTCTGGATTTTGGAGGAAGGAATGTATGGTCACATGACTAAAAGTCTTACTATCATAGAAATAGTATGTTGTGTGTGAGAAAATGAATGAATTATGTGAGCTGTAGTTGTTGAGTGTCATACATCAACATAATTTCCATTATTGCACTTGGGACTTATCTCTAGTTAAGCCCCATCTTCCTCAGTGGTTCAACTTTTTTGGTATTACAGTTAATCATGTGTTATGGTGTATATAATTTTTGTATTTGCGTTTTGTTCAGCTCTGGGAAATTCAGCTATTTCATCAAGTCCTCCAGTGGTGGGGGAGAGAAAATTGTTCTCAAATGTTACGAGGCTTGGTTTTGCTGCTGGTCATGATTCTCCATCCTTACAAATTCAAGAAAGTAGCAAGACAACCACTGATTCTTCTGGAACAACAGGTATTAAGTGATTATGCAATTTTGATATTTTCTGCTTGCCTAAATATGTTATGCCTCAACCGAAAATCAAGCTGCTGCAAGTGCCTGAACATGTTTTCTGTTCTGAACTGTTGTGGATCCTGTTAGGTTTGAGAAATGGGGAGACATCGTCATATTCCAATGTTATATCAAGAACAGAATCTAATATAAGCTTGAATGCACCAAAGGCAAATGACTTGGGGAAGAAGGGAAAGAAACAAAATCGAGTTCTGCTGTCAACATCTGGTGGCAGGCGTTATTGATTACTTGGTCGCTGACTCTAGATTATATATGTTAGACGACTCTCAACCTCATCCCAGCTAGTCCCAAGCCAAATTGGCAATTCACACCTCCTTGGAAGATGATTTCAGTGTCGATTTATGAATCGTTCTATGGACTAGATGTATTTTATGCGCGTCTAACTACTTGTAGATAGGTAGACATGTGGGGAGAGAATAAATGTTTTCGTCAATACAAAGTTATGCCAGTTAAAGTTTAGTTGCATGTTTCAGTGGGTCTGTAGAATTATGTGCTGTCTCAAGTTAGAAAGGACCTCTTTTACAAGACGTTTTGTTTGTTTGAGATGGATCCGTGTGCATTATATTTGTGTTAATTGTTAGTCCTGGACATATTGTTTATCGAAGAATAAGTAACATTGTTTTTTGTGATTTAATCACTTGTGCTTTACTATTTTATTTGTATCATTTTTAAATATATATCAAATGCACAAGAAGCTTGTTTTAATGATAATCTGATATACCGAAAATGAGTTTCTTGAAATAGTTCCGAGGTTGATCGCCTATCTGTGCAATTGGCTCTCTGTGTACACTTGCATATGTGATAGGCGATGGTCGCAAATGTAAGGATAGAAGATGATGTATTTTCATAATCTTGTCTCCTGTGGATCTACGAGATAAGGGTATAATGCCTCAACATCAGGAGTATTTTTTATGAATTGCAAACCACTCACTCACTGCGAAATATTTCATATAAAGGCACTTAACATTTTCCCTCATCAACTTAAAAGTTAGATCGCATCCAAACAACTGTGTATGAGATTCATCAACTTCCCATTGCCTCTTGTCTCAATTTACCAGCCAATTCAACATATAGTGGAAGACTTCAACATAAGCCATATGGGGATATGATCGATCTACATCGATGTAAAAATAATAAGTCTATGTTATCAAAAAAATAAAAAAAATAATAAGTCTAATACCAATTCTTAACCGTTAATTTCCATGGATCTAACGGTTGTAATTTATTGAAAATTAATACATTTATTAAGAAAGACTATTTGATTATCATTAGTGAGCCTAACATTAGAAGATTTATATTTTAAATTGATTAGAAGATTTATAAGATATTAATCTAAAGTTGATCAATGATATCTACATTGATGTATCATAATAATAATTTGTACTTGCCTGCTTATTTGATATTAAGGTTAAGTTCAGCTCGATGATGACTAGAGTTTGGGTCATGACAATACCCACGCTGCATTAACACAATGAGAGTGGTGTATTTATAAAGATTCCGACACTTATATTAAGATTAATAATGTAATTAGGTTAGAAAAATACAAGTGTGAAGAATCGAAGAAGAACAATATATTCGAGGTCATCAAATTATATAATGTGGTCTTAGATATTGGCTGATATATAAAAGTAATCGCAAGCTTCACGGAGGGATTATAAGAGTTTGGGACCGAGGATGTTGGGCAAGTGATAAGCAAGAAAGTAGACCCACATCACCCGTATAGATAACTAATCACTATGTGCCTCTTAACTCCTTAATTAATGTCCCACTATTTTCATGTAATCTAGTTAAAATTTATACATTTACAATAAAAGGTAGTCAACTAGTGTTACTATCAGTCATTTTCACCTTTAGATCATTATGTTGATCCAATGATTATATTTATTTTCATCTTTGATTTTTCATATTTATTGTGTTTTATAAAGGTAAAAATAATTATAAAGTATTAAATATGGGAAATCATAACTATATAAAAATGAAAATAAATATAACTGTTTGATCAATCTAATGATGAAATTAATTAGTAGTAACAGTAATTAATAGTAACACTAATTAATATTTAGTAGTAACAGTAATTAATAGTAACACTAATTAATATCGTTCCCCTCACAATAATTACTTTGATCTGTATATATATATGATATATCTATATCTATTTTCTGTCATACATATAAAAACATAATTTCAAAAAAGTTGACACACACACAGAGAATCTCCCTTGTAGATGAAAGAGGAATTTGGCCACATCTAGCAAAAAATTATCATATTGTTACGTCAATAATAAACTTTTTCCTAATGTCACGTGGCATAATTCATTATACTATGTAGCAAAATATGCTTGCAAATAATTCACTACACAGTGTAGTGAATTATGTCACGTCAGAATGCATAGTCAGTAAAAATGACACTTGTCAAGCAAATTATGTTCACGAATGATTTTTTGACTCGTGTCACACTTTCGTAGGAAAAAACTGACATGTCATAATTCGCTACCACTAGTAGCGAATTTCGTCTGCAATATGACCATGTGTCACAAAATTATTGACCACGAAATTCGCTACCAATAATAACAATTATGAGACGTAACAGTCTGATAAAAAATATTGTTCGCATGATATTTGAGTAAAAATTTGAGAAAACGTGACATTTTGTACAGATGAAAGACCTATTTGACTTTCTTTTCCATATTCTCAACTGAAAAATTTAGCCACCACATTCCTTTAAAAAAAAAAAAAGCAAAAAACTTAATTTTATTATTATTACACCAGATACAGCCTGTAACAGCGTAATACGTTGTCGCGCTTCGATTTCCATCTCAAAAGCAAAGTCAAGTCGGTGTTCCTTTTAGAGCGGAAAACGCCGTCGTTTCACAGAACTGAAGATGTTCACTGCTACGTTGCACTTGATTTTAATCTTTCATGGCATTCTAGATTAGATTCTTTCACTTTGTGTGCGAAGCGATACCAATGAGACAGCACAAGCTAGTATCATCTTCTCTTAGCAACAATAACCGGCGACCCACGATTCTTTATCTGGTGTGTGCCGCTGCATTGTTCTCCCTCCTCCTCTTCGCTATCCAATCCTCTTTCTTCGCAGGTAAATCATAATATCCATATCCCTAATCATTCAAATTCTAATTCAAATGTTTCCTCAATTTTTCCATCAATTTTCAGGCTCTCTCTATTCAGATCGCGATTCAGACGCAATTCGTCTCTTGTCTCACTTTCAGTCCAGTGTTCAGCAATGCGTGGTAATTTGATTCACTGATTTGTATTGGATCTGAAATTCACTCTTCCATTCTGCATGTTAATAATACGATTATTTATCTTACCATTTGTGATATTTGTGATTGTGCATTCTGTCAAATTGATTAATGTTACGGAATTAGCTTTGTCCCCGAATTTTTGTTTATTTTGCTAAAAAAACAAATTGAACGGAGAAAAGCTATTAAAATAATTTTTCTTTGTTTTTATGTATTTATTTATTATTTTATTGCTATTACATTGTGTATAATATGTATATATTACTTTTCCTTATTTATTATTTTTCTCAATCTGTTCTTCTTGATTTTATATGGCTTCATTTGCACCTAAAAGATTTAGAGAAAATTTGAAAAAATCTGAAGGAAAAGGAAAAGGAAAAGGAAAAAGGAAAGCTTCAGAACTGTAACTATATTATTGCTTGCTAACAGATATGAACTTCAGATCTGATATATATATCGGAAGATGAATACAATGCTTGATCTACAAGCTTTCAGCTATACAATCAGAGAATCTGTTACGTACAGTTGTAACTGATACTCTTTAAAAATTTTCTCCAACGTATCGGATACGCGTATCGGAAACGTAAACGTAACTATCGAATAACGTAATGTGCCACATCACAGAACTAAACTAACTATACAATGTGCCACATCACCATTGATAATATACCTGACTAACCATCAGATTATGCTTTACTCTAATAGCACCCTAACTAGTTTGGAATAAAGGTGATGTATATGTTGTTAAAAAATTTGAATTAGTTAGTAGACTGAAGATATGTACTGAGCTTGGGATTGAACACAGGCTAACAGGGGGCTTGGACTCACTGCACATATTGTTGACCACTGCAAATTGATCCTTAAGTTCCCTGAAGGCACCAACAGCACATGGGTATGTCTTTCTGTCTCCTGACCCCTTTTCTTTGATTCAATTTCCATTAATAGCCAAATGCTGATTTATCTATTTTTTAACGTTTCAAAAATTGCAGTACAATGAACAGTTTAAAATCTTTGAACCTTTGGAGTACAAGTATGATGTATGTGAAGCAATCTTATTGTGGGAACAGGTTGATTGCCACCCTCTTTACCCGTGCTTAAGTCAAATTTTCAGGATGAATCTGTCCTAAATACTGATATGTTGAGATGTTGCAGTACCGTAACATGACTACAGTGTTGACCAGAGAGTATCTTGATACACGTCCTGATGGTTGGTTAGATTATGCTGCAAAAAGGATAGCACAATTGTATGTATCTCCAAAACCTTACTTCTACTGTTCGTTCATGTTGATAGTGATATAGTTGTATTCTGCTTGTTTGCAATGAGCATCTCATTATGTAGCAAGTTTAATTACACTTTTTCTTCTTGTAGGGGAGCTAAGAAGTGTTATAATAGGACTCTATGTGAAGAGAACCTCAATATATTATTGCCTGCAAAACCCCCCTTTCATCCACGGCAGTTTCGTACATGTGCTGTTGTTGGAAATTCTGGAGACCTTCTGAAGACAGAATTTGGGAAAGAAATTGATAGTCACGATGCTGTTTTTCGAGACAATGAGGCCCCTGTTAATCAGGTAAACCTATTATCTCATACAATTATAAAACTGATATTTTCTGATGGAGCAAATTTTCTCACTGACTAACTTTTTAGTACTTTCCTTTTCAAAAAAAAATTGGCTTTCTATTGACTTGATATCCAGTAACTTTATCCATGCATGGATGAAACTGACCACTCAGCTAATGCAAGATTGCAAGCTCCAACCACTATTTTCTTACTTATGAACAAGATGCAATAGAGGGATGTAGAGCATAAAGCGCATTGATCTGATCTACTTTAAAAAAAAAATTGTCAATACTTATTTTGTTTCTTTATGAATTGTGTAGAAATATGCCAAGTACGTTGGACTCAAGAGGGATTTCCGGCTAGTTGTAAGAGGTGCTGCTCGTAACATGGTCCCTATTCTAAATGGGTCTGGTAAGTTATTATACATCAAAATATTTAAACAAAAGTATCAAACTTTTATTGAAAGCCAGCACTTGAAATTTTGGGTCTCATGTTATATTGAGAATCCATTCAAAATCCTTGTCATTTACAAATTGCTACACTATGAAATGTAGCTTTATTTCTCTGTGCCCTGAATATGTTATACTCACCTTTTATTACCCAGGGATTTTTTGACAACTCTACCTTCTGTAATTTTCTTGCAATATCCTTGACTCATTTTTGTTTTTGTTGACCATTCTAATTATCCTATTCCATTTGAATGGTACTTTTGGATTCCTGGTTTTCATGTCCTACAGCAGCGTTGTAAAATAATATTCTTTTGTCTAAATTCTGCATTATCACAGTCTCTATCTATATTTTTTAAACTGTGTACAGCCTTGATGTTATTGTATATCCTACTAAATTTTTTGAATGCTTTGTTATTATCTTATGTTTTCAATTGTCTCTATTAAGTGATTAATTCTTGTATTTAGCTGGGAGATGAAAGGAAATATTATAGCTTAAGGATTTGTCTGATCACAATATACATTATTTACGGGATCTTTCTAGGATTAAGTGGTTAGGTACTAGGCCTCATTTGCACTTTACTAACATGATTATTAGTCCAATTGCAACCCCCCACCCCACCACAAAAAAAAAGAGAGTATTAAATTAAGCATCTGTGTGATATTACTTGAGCATGACCATTTGCAATGTGCAACCTGCAGTCCAAACCGTGGATTAGCTTCAATGGTTTGAGGAGCATGTGCAAATCACAATTTATTTTTATTTTTTTTTTTGGAAAGTCGCTCAAAAAGAAAAATATGGCCTGTTTGTGTTTGTTCCTGGTACAAAGTACAAACACTTCTTTTTTAATTAAAGAAATGGGAAATAATGTGATGCCTTGAATTTGAGTCTCTGGGATCCAATAGGTAAAAGACAGAACAATGCTTAGAAGAACCAAAATAATTTTGTTTCTCTCTTCCATCAAAATTACAACTTATTGATCTGAGTATCCTGTTCCTGAAAGCTTCACTGAATAATCGGGCTGTTTAAAGTTTCCTAATTGATTTTGTCCTTTGTGCAATTTTAGTCTAAAGCCATCTTCCATCAGAACTACTACTACAAGTAAACAAATGCATTGACATGGGTGACACAAATTAATTTCAGACTGACTGGCTTTATAACTCCTGAGTACACCCATTTTATGTTCTATAAAATGTCCTTGGTAGCAGAACTTTTGCTGTTACTTCGAATTCTGTGATTGCACTTTCTCTACAAAGGCACCCTTCTTATGTTAATTTGTTTTGTTATTTATTATCACTCACTGTAAGTAGCCATGGAAGGATTTGATCATTTGTGATAAGCATCTCCAATATTTTATATAACCTATTTCTCAATTTCTCTGGACCTTCTTCTGCGTGACCATGTCCTGAGCATCATAGTTCAAGCCTATGGCCCTATGGGGTCCAAATTTGGGTCCAAACTAGTCGGCTACTGGCCTTACCTAAGCTTGAAAAACTCACGTGATTTGGGTCTCAGATTCAAAGTCAGTTTTGCTCACATTTTAAAATTACTAAAAAAATAAGTGTCTTGGAACTACAGTTATCAGGGTATGTTTGTCTTTCTTGAGTATTTTCCTGCCAAATAAAAAGCCACGCGACCATTATACACCTATAGTTCTCAAAGTTGAAAAGTTGGTGTTAGCTCTTTATTGGGATGGAAGGTGGCACATTACAAAATGATCATGTTGTCCCCATTGTAAAAAGTACTTAATTTTTAAAAATTTGATGGTGGGGGATGCAATTTTGTTTTAACCAATAATTCAGTTTGGCTATACACAATCATCACTATCTACTTAAATTCATATATTTTAAAATTTAGAATTTTCAGATATAGATATTATTTCTTGCTTTTCATGGTTGACCGAATTGGATTTGAAAGACTAGCCTATAAACCCTACAGGATATAAAATTTTAAAATTAATATATAAACAAGTAAAACTAATGGGTAAATTGATTAAAATTATAAAAAAAAAAAATTGTTATTGTGATAAACCTGTAATATATTAGATTCTTTTAATTATGTTGATGAATATTTTAATATATTACCTGGGTAGCTAGTCTAACTATCAAGCTCAGATTTATGGGGGTCGACTGGTAGATAGTTGCTCAAGACCTGTGAACTAGAAACCTAGAATTTCACTACATAAAATTTTTGTTCCCTTTTATCTGTTGGTAAATTTTTGTTCTTTTTGCAGATGACGAGGTACTCATAATCAAGAGTCTGACACATAGAGAAATCAATGCAGTTATAAAGGTGAGAATATGTTCTTTGGTAGTTATTTGTTTGATGCTTTTTGGTATATAAACTTGTTATAGGTGGGAGCAAATGGATACTTACTAGAATACGTTTGTCTACCTTCTTGTAAACTACCTTTTATGGCAGACTTTACCAAATCCAGTCTATCTCTTCCAAGGTATTGTACTACGTCGAGGTGCCAAAGGAACTGGAATGAAATCTATTGAGTTGGCGCTCTCCATGTGTGATACTGTTGATATATATGGATTCACTGTTGATCCAGGATACACTGAATGGTAGGTTTCTCTATTTGGATTTTTATTTGATTATCTATATTCTTGGTCTGTGTTGTGTGCCCTTTTTAGTATATTCTTTGTGTTTGTGTCCTTGAATAGATTCCTTCATTGATACTCCAAATCCTTATATATATATAATTTTTAATTCCCACTAAATCTCAACCGTTTGATGCACAAAAATCAACGGTTAAGATTTGGTGTAAGAATTATTATTCTTACACCGGTGTAAATTGATCCTATCCCATATATATATATATATATATGTGTGTGTGTGTGTGGGCCATGATCATCTTACACCGGTGTAAGAATAATAATTCTTACACCAAATCTTAACTGTTGATTTCCCTGCATCTAATGGTTAAAATTTATTAGGTCTCACTCATTAATTAATTTTTAAATCCCAATAAATCTCAACCGTTAGATGCACGTAAATCAACAGTTAAAATCTGGTGTAAGACTTATTATTCTTACACCGGTATAAGATGATCCTGCCCCTGTATATATATATATATATATATATATATATTGTACTTTTAAGGCTGTGTTGCTGAAGCCAATAAATATTTTAGCTTCCTTTTTATCATTTTTTCTCTTGTAGGACAAGATACTTCTCTGCTCCTAGGAAAGGACACAATCCACTTCAAGGAAGAGCATACTACCAATTTCTAGAATGTCTTGGGGTATTTATATTAACTATAAATTTCCGCATTAAAATGTACTTGTGTATTTTTCTAAATATTTTTGACAGTAGGTGTTATTGTCAGGTAATCAGGATTCATTCCCCCATGAGATCTAAGAGGAGGCAAGACTGGTCAGATGTGCCAAGTAGAGAAATGATAAGCCAAGCACATGCAGCTGCTTTGCGCTTGAAAAGGAGTCAAGCTGATCAGGCTGGTGACTTAGGGCAGTTTGGCAGTTGTAAGGTGTGGGGCAATGTGGACCCTGACAAAAGTGGACCCATCTCTGGATCGCCAGACATGAGCGATGTCAGGAAGAACTCAAATTATAATAAATGGGAAGTCATGCCTTTTGAGAGTTTGAGGAAAGAAGCACAAGATCACTATCGCCAGATGCGAGGTGTCTCTCTGTATAAAATGGATGGCAATAAGTTGGATGATCTAGTGTGTGTGAGACATTCCTTAAAATCTGAGGTGTAAATGGTGTTTTTGCTGTCTATTGTTATTCTCTGATCACACCTAACCGTCTTCTAAATGGAATCTGGGATGAAGTTAGCTTCTGAGGGCTTTTGAGATGTATAGCTCCTCAGCCTTTCGTCTGTTTCATCACATATTGCAGCTTTCGGAGCATAAGAAGAATCTCAACTCCATCGAGAGAAAATCAGGGTGTCAAATATGCTTAATTTCATTGAACCAGATGATTTATACTCCAAGGTGATTCATGGTAGGGATCTAGAAATCACAATATAGGGTTCTGACTACAGAAAACTGTTGTGCCTTATTTATCAGGTTTGAAATGGACGGGGCCTATTCAATAGTATGATAGATGTCAACCTTTTAGGATGTATTGATTGGTTGAAGAAGTATTTGCGGAAATTACTTTTCTTTAATGCGATGATCAACAAAGCCTAGAAAGCAAAAAAGTGATTGTCAACTGTTTTTGTGAACTGGATGAGTTTTACTGGAACTTGTAGCCAAGCTTTTTTGCTTTATGATTTTCTATTTTGGAAGTCTCATGCTACTGCCTTATCTGGGTTTCTGCGCATGAAACTCGCACTTATTTTGCTGATCGTACTCATCCTTATTCTGAAGTAGTACCCTGATGCAATTCCTTTGGTTCGTTCATATTTGAGCAGCCCCAAGGTAATACGCGAGAGATTACGTACAAAATGTCTACAAAATTGTTGGATGGATCTACTCTAATAAGTTGATCCCGTTCTACTCAAACATTTAAAATTGAGAGTACAAGTTTCATTTTTTGTATGCGTGTTTTCAGTTTGGTACTGTAACGACTAAAGTATTTGCAAAAATCTTATTTTCCGAATTCGATCTCATTTTTCTTTTTAAAAAAAATACTCGATTGGGTATCATATAGATTGTCTCAAAAAACTATTACATAATGCCATTGTAATAGTCCGTTTTCGGATTTTTGTAACCACAAAAACCTATTTCGGACTAAATAAATACCTTGTTATGATATCCGTCTACAAACTCAGTTTTGGAATTCTGTTTCGTTTTCTTCAACCCAAAGAAGATAATAAAAAAAACATAGATCTTACACAGTGGCTTATCAATTATTACTGCTTGCAGTAGTCCCCCTCCATTTTTCTCCGTAGGAAAACGAAAACTGAGCCTGAACTTAGAGAATAAATCTTTGGTGCTATTGTAACACATAGATTCAGTGCATCCTACGAATAGAAACATTACAATTCAGAGGAGAGAGACAAAATGTGGTAGAGAAAAAATAGAAAAAATAACTTTAACTGACATGTAATATTTTTATTCGTAGGTATGGTAGAAAAAGAAAAAATAGAAAAAATAACTTTAACTGACATGTAATATTTTTATTCGTAGGGATGGTAGAAAAATCAACCTGGATATTATCATAGTGATTGAAAAAGTCCAAGATTCTCATAAATATCTTGCGGTGATGTAACCCGCTATTGGAGGATGATCCCCAAAGACAAAAAGGCAACCTCATCCAGTTATCCTGAACTCAAATATCTCAATCCATTATGGACAACCAATCCTATAAATTAGAAGCACCCTTCCTTAAAAAACTAATCCAAGATCAAATTTCACTAACACCCTTCAAAATGCAGACAGCTTTAACCTTTGCTGCCCCCAACGTTGTGCCTTTGAAACATGCAAAGAGTGTCTCCCATCTTACCAGCTTCCCTACCAAATTGACTGGCTCACGTGCTTCACCGCGTTACACCCCATTCAAAGTTGCAGCCGTTAACCATGACCCTTCAATTGTGGATTACAACTCTTCCTTCTCGTAAGCCTTCTCTATTACCTTCATTCTAACTTTCAGTTCCAATTTTGTTCAGATTAGTAGGAATTTTTTCTCTTTGTTATTAAAACCAGACCAACTCAACTGAAAATTGGAACACCAATAAGACAATTTCATAGGTGATTAAGTGCCACTTTTTGGTAAATTTTTTATTCAAATTGCACGCGAACAGTACTTTTTACCGGAATGCCACGTGTCATAATTCGCTACCACTGGTAGCGAATTTCATGGCTAATGATTTCGTGATACGTGGTCATATTGCAGACCAAATTTGCTACAACTGATAGCGAATTATGACACATTAGTTTTTTCCTGCGAAAGTGTACCACGTGTTACAAAATCATTGGCAAACGTAATTTGCTGTCAATCATAACGAATTATGACACATGGCAGTATGGTAAAAAGTACTATTCGCGTGACATTTGATTAAAAATTCTACAAAAAAAATGATATTTTGGTCACTGTTCCATGTCCTAATCAAACTATATATATATATATATATATATATAATATGCTGTTATTATTATATTTATTATATGCTTCTATACATTTATTGAACAACTAACCATTACTCTAACTCTCGATAATTAATTCGAGTGTAATATTATGACTCAGGATCATTTTACATCGATGTAAATTATATTCTTAATTTTGATCGTTGATTCTATTTATATCTAACTGTCGTGATTTATTATATATTAGCAGATCACTAATTGAAATATATTGCCCCTAATATTATCAGTTTTTTTAGTTCACCATGCTGATTAACTTTTTCTAGGTTGTTAGAGACTTAAAAGTGTTCATTATATTCATAACCTATGTTTGAGTTCTTCTCAGAGTGTTTCCAGCAGAAGCATGCGAAACTATTGGAGGGGAAGCCTGTTTAGCAGACATGTACCCTGAAGTAAAGCCGCAGCCAGAGGCTAGTAATGCCACCACCCCAAGTGTTGCTTCAGAGAACGTTGAGAGAGAGTATCTTGAATACAATGATCCAAAGACGTAAGATCTCACAAAACAATTTAGTAATTTTTATTAACGCTTTATAATTCTCATGTTGCATAAGAAAGGAATTCACAAAACAATATTAGTAATTTTTATTTTTATTCTCAACTTTTTATTAACTTCATTGCTGAATATGAATTCAGAATTCTGGGTAGGCATTATAATCTTATATGGATGTGTTTTTTTTTTCAGGGTTTTCCGTGCAGAGGCTTGTGATGATCTTGGAGGAATTTTCTGTGAGCAAGAGTATCAGAAGGGTGTCTACTAGAAGAAAGGGAAAACCCTGATCTTCTTCCCATGACTACTACGTTGTCGATGCTAAGTTTACATAGTAATTGTAGTGTCGGTTGTACATAGTATAGAATATGATCTCAGTGTGCATCAAGTTTCATTTTCGCTATAAATTTTACAATAATAATGCACTATATATTTGGAAGCTTCTGCCCTCTCTTATTGACTAATTTGAAAATAAAATACGAAGAAAAAGAGTATAACACTTATTTGATGGCGTCATTTTAATTCTGAAAAGAATCTCCTAAATGCATTGGTTTATCCTAAAGATTTCACTTCAACTGGAATTCGGTTATTCACCATGTATGAGGATTCCCCCTTGGCGAATTCGTAGATTCAATTCCTACACGCCAATGGGACCCATAGATAATACAAAATAATTAATTAGTTTTCATCCAATATCTTAAAATTTTGAGTTGAAGAGGCGTTCATAATTGGATTCTCACTACCCCACTTTCAGATGGAATGAAGAAAAACATAAATTAAACCAAAACATGGGCATGTGTAGCTCAAGATAAACAAAAAAAAAAAAAAAAGAGGTATGTGTCATATCTACATTTTAAGTCTAAAAGACTCTTACGTGAGAGAATGTGTTATAGAGATACAAAAGATACAAAACAATTAATTAAATCTCACTAATACCTTAAGATTTTGAGTTGAAATGACACTTGTTATAGTTAACATTCATTCGCTGATTCCTAGTAAAAAAATTAGAATAGGTTCTCTCATGTCTTTTCTGCTTAGTACTTCTGTTTTGACTTTTATTTTGTCTCTTAATCTTAATGAATTATATAATGGTAACCTGAAGAATTAGCAGATGAAGTTATAAATCATATTTTTATATGCATTCTTGGCTTCTTCACCCAAAGTCAGATCCACTCTTCCTTAGATTGAATAGATGCATGGCCTGAAGAAGTTAGCCTCACATACCAGCTTTCCAAGTTCAAATACCAACTTTATTGATTTTCCATTTTCACGAGCGTTTTTGTAAATTGAAGCATTTAAGATATCTTAACATTGAAAAACTATAGGCAATGGTGCAGCTTGGTTCTTTGGCGCTGAGTTAGTGGGGTGGATATGTGTTCGAATGGGGTGCATATGTAACCTTTGAACCCCCGCACTTTAGTCCCATAGTCGGCTCAAAGAATCGGAGCCAACTCGCCTCGAAGAGGCAATTAGGGTTGGGTAACTCCAAAAAAAATAAAACATTGAAAAACTATAGTAATTATAATTGGTGTACCTAAAAAAATATGCATATTTAAATTAATTTACTTTTTTAAAATATTTGTTTTTCAAACATGCTGCAATAAAAATATCATATAGAAAAAGAATCCATGGATGAATTTTATTTTATCTTATTTTATTTTATTTTTTCGTTTTACAAATACAAGGGCGCCCTAGCCGCAAGTGTCTTTAGAGAAATTCAAACTCTTGTAATATAAATAAAGTTCGCTTACTGTTTATCAAAAAAAGAAAAAAGTTCGCTTACATGTAATTCACCCATGCCAATAAATACTAATTGACAAAATTATTATTATTATTATTATTTCCCAATAAATTATCTCTAATATACTAAAAAGATTGATTAATATTTTAAAAATTGAATTAAATTACTTAATCATATCGGTCAATTGATGAATTAATCATGTTTCAGATTTATTATTTCTTATTATATTATTTCATTTAATTATGATTTGACAATTAATTTAACCAATTAAATCAATCCAATTATAGGATACCAAAAAAAAAATATCAATCCAATTATGATTCAAAAGTTTCACCTATTTTAATTTTAATATTTTTAAATATTCTCTCTGTTTTAAAAAAGGGTAACCATACACCGGAGCTCATAGCAACCAGCTTTGGCCAAAAAAAGTTAGCTCGTGCCAAAATTAGCTACCATTATTTAATTATGTCTAAAATGTAGTTAATTTTTAAAAATTAGCCTACAAATTAGTTATTTAAACGTGGCTAATTTTCAAAAATTAACTCAAGCCAAAGTCTCACTTTGTTTTAATGTGGCTCGGCCACTGTATGCCTATTTGTCTTCAACCTACCATAAAATGGATTAATTACTTCATACGGCCCTATTTTTAAAGTGAGTTAAAAATCTCAACCTATCACATTTTATGATTGTAAGTTAGTTGGTCAACTTGCTTATAATAATAATAATAAAATCAAAGAGAGAGATTTAGTGATATATTTTTAAAAGAGAAATGAAATATTTCATTTAAATTATCTAATTAAGTTTTAAAAAAAATAAAAATTCAACTTATCCGGTTAACTCATCACAACCAAGTAGTCAAAATTGAGTTTTTACCTAAGAATAAAAAGAAGATATAAAAAATCATAAAACATAAAAATATAATAAAAAATCATAAAAAAGTAAAAGTGATATATAATAAAAAAAATCATAAAAACGTAATTTTAAAACTAGTTTTTAACTACTATGATCCCAGAATGCTTTAATCCACCTTAAGTGAAACGGGTTGTGATGGGTTAAACAATGTAACCCAACCCACTAAATTAATCGGGTTATAGATAGGTTGGCCCGATGGGAGAAAGTGAGAAACCCTTTTTTCAACCTCTATTTAAGAGTTTGTGATTCCATGTCTTTTATTGAATTTACTGTTTGTCATTTTTAATAAAATTACATCATTATTTTATTATTTTCTCTAATTTATAAAATTAAAAATAAAAAAATGGAGGAGAGAGAATATAAAAACTTACCAAAACGATCGTAATTTCATTAAAAATTAAAAAAATACTGTTGATTTAAAATAACAAACATTTTTTCTCCCTTTTATAAGGGTCCACATTTGGGCGCCAAAAACGAGGTTACTCGGACACAAATATTTTTTATGTTTTTTTTAATACATAAGGAAGTATTAGAACACGTTCCAGCTAACACAACTATACATACCCCTCACGTATGGACACAATTTTCCAATTCCATGAATTGTGTAAAACCATGTACGAGGAAAATCACGGTCCAAAACCTTCTCACTTTGGGTGCATCCAGGTCTCCAAAACCGCACCTTGAGGTCGACGCTTGGATAATCAAGACAGGCTTCGATCCCAGCACATGTCGTTCCAATTTCAAGGTGAAGAACTGTCTCCAACGTGGGGATTTGTGTGGTGCCCGCAAACTATTTGACGAAATGCCCCACAAGAACACTATCACCTTGAACACGATGATCATGGGTTACATAAAATCTGGCAATCTTTCCAATGCTAGGAACTTGTTTGACAGCACGGTTGAACGCACGGCTGTTACCTGGACAATGCTGATTGGTGGTTATGCTCAGAACAATCGGTTTCGCGAAGCTTTTGATCTTTTTGCTCAGATGTGTAGGCATGGGACTGATCCGGATTATGTTACCTTGGCCACTCTCTTATCTGGGTTCACTGAGTTTGACTCTGTCAATGAAGTAACCCAAGTTCACGTCCATGTTATCAAATTGGGTTATGATTCGACCCTCATGGTTTGCAACTCATTGCTTGATTCTTACTGTAAAACCCGTAGCCTCGGTTTAGCTTGTCACCTCTTCAAGCATATGCCTGAGAAAGATTCTGTTACTTTTAATGCATTGTTGACGGGATACTCCAAAGAGGGGTTCAATCATGAAGCCATAAACCTGTTTTTCAAAATGCAGGATTTGGGGTTTAGGCCCACGGAATTCACTTTCGCTGCAGTTTTAAATGCGGGCATACAGTTGGATGATATAGAATTTGGGCAACAAGTTCACAGTCTTGTAGTGAAGACCAATTTTGTGTGGAATGTGTTTGTGGCTAATGCTTTGCTTGATTTCTACTCCAAGCATGACCATGTTGTTGAGGCAAGGAAACTTTTTGTTGAGATGCCAGAGTTAGATGGTATCTCTTACAATGTGCTCATCACGTGTTATGCATGGAATGGAAGAATCAAAGAATCTCTTGAACTTTTCATGGAATTACAGTTTACTAGATTTGACAGGAGGCAATTCCCATTTGCTACCTTGTTGAGCATAGCTGCAACTGCTTTAAACCTGGAAATGGGTAGGCAAATCCATTCCCAGGCTATTGTAACAGGTGCCATTTCAGAAATCCTGGTTGGAAATTCTTTGGTTGACATGTATGCTAAATGTGACAAATTTTGTGAAGCAAATAGGATTTTCGCAAATCTGGCTCATCAAAGCTCAGTTCCATGGACAGCCCTGATCTCTGCTTATGTTCAGAAGGGACTCCATGAAGATGGCCTAAAGCTATTCATTGAGATGCAAAGATCCAAGATAAATGCTGATGCAGCCACTTATGCCAGCATTGTAAGAGCCTGTGCAAATTTAGCCTCAATGACACTAGGAAAACAGTTACACTCACATATAGTCAGATCAGGATACATTTCAAATGTATTTTCTGGGAGTTCCTTGCTTGACATGTATGCAAAATGTGGATCCATAAAAGATGCACTTCAAATGTTTCAAGAGATGCCCGTGCGAAATTCAGTCTCCTGGAATGCACTGATTTCAGCTTATGCACAAAATGGAGACGGTGAGCATACTCTTAGATCATTTGAACAAATGGTTCATTCAGGTTTGCAACCAAATTCTGTTAGCTTCCTTAGTGTGCTATGTGCCTGTAGTCACTGTGGTCTAGTTGAAGAAGGATTACAGTACTTCAACTCCATGACTCAAATTTATGAACTTGTTCCTAAAAGAGAGCACTATGCATCAATGGTTGATATGTTATGTCGCAGTGGAAGATTTGAGGAGGCTGAGAAATTGATGGCTCGGATGCCATTTGAACCTGATGAAATAATGTGGTCATCAATTCTCAACTCATGTAGAATCCATAAAAATCAAGAGTTAGCAAAGAAAGCAGCAGACCAACTATTCAATATGAAGGTCCTTAGAGATGCTGCTCCATATATTAGCATGTCCAATATCTATGCAGCAGCTGGTGAATGGGACAATGTAGGGAAGGTGAAGAAGGCCATGAGAGACCGAGGTGTTAGAAAGGTCCCAGCTTACAGTTGGGTTGAAATCAAACACAAGACTCATGTTTTCTCAGCCAACGACATGTCTCACCCGCAAATGAGAGAGATAATGAAGAAGATTGATGAACTGGAGGAACAAATGCAGAAACAAGGGTATAAACCTGACTCAAGTTGTGCCCTTCACAATGTGGATGAGGAAGTCAAGGTAGAGTCCCTTAAATATCACAGTGAACGCATTGCCATTGCTTTTGCACTAATTAGCACCCCAAAAGGGTCACCTATATTGGTGATGAAGAACCTACGAGCTTGTACTGATTGTCACGCCGCCATCAAGGTGATCTCCAAGATAGTTGATCGGGAAATCACAGTCAGAGATTCAAGTAGGTTCCATCATTTCAGAGATGGATTTTGCTCCTGTAGGGACTACTGGTAGGCTTTGTTCTATGGATATAAAACCATCAATTTCTCTTTAAAAGAGCAGAAAAAACTGGGCAACGAGTTTTCCAATGTCAATTCACACACATATCTCACTTTATATCTTCGTTTGTAACTATTTATACCAATCTTCTACAGGCCAAACAGAAAGATGTATTGTTCTTTACATACAATTAATTCTAACACGAATTGGTATTGGAACCCTTGGAAGTTGTAATATCTATAGCTAAAACTGAATTTCTCAGAACATTTCTATCCAAACACCTTTTGTAATAAGAAATGAAAGATAACTAAATTGGTGGGAAATTCAAAGTTACACACAAAAGCATTGACATGAGTTTTGGTGCTGTATCATTGAAGATTTCACAGAACCAGCGTTTGCAATTGGTCTCCATGGCCTATTAATTACTTCCTATATCATTAGGTAGAGATTAAAGAAAACTGAACAATATTAATATGGACGAATACCATATAAAATAATAATATTGGTGTCTTGCAAAAATCTAAATTAAGTGGTGGGAAAAATTAAAATACTGGTATTTTCCCTCTGCATAAAAGTTGATGATATGTGGTTCTTGCTCACAAAGTTTGATTTGCTTAGAACATATGCTTAACATCTTAGTTGTTTAACAAAGAAGTCACAACCGCTTCCTCTCTCTCTCTCTCTACTCTATTCAGAACCACTCTTGTTTGAGTGACAAGTTAGTGTTCATTACAGAGAACCTTCGCCTTATGTTGTTTTAACCAGTTATAGAAATGAAAATTATATTATAAGAAATTCCAGGTGCAAATACCAGAAAATAAACCTACGGGTCACTCACAATAACTTGCGATCATTATACAATTTGTGAAATGCGCCATAGCTCATTAGCCCTGTTACCTTTTTCTCAAATTGCACAATACCTACTCCACAAATGACATGAAAGTCCAACTATAGACTTAAACTTCCTTTAGACACTAAAAACCCGAATTCCTGAAATGCAATTCTAAGCCCCGATCTTTCATTTTTGCAACATACACATGATTGGTAACACAAGTTTATCATAAGCTCAAGTATAAAAAATCACCATAAGCTTCGTCACATTCATATAATCATCTTTCCTTCAAAGAATCATCAATTCAGTTATGTGAAAAAATCAGAATGCTAATTTTAAAAAGTGAAAACAGTTTTGGTTAACAAACCAAACACGAGAAGTATGACAACACCCAGCAAACAGATATGTAAACAAAGTTTTATAAGTGTTTCACAAGACCTATGCAAAAACAGAGCATGTGCAAATGACCTAAACCCTACAATTAATCAATAAAGCCTATAAAGAAATGGAACGAAATTAGAATGCGGGTGTTAAATTTACAACATATTGAATTTTACACGCAATTAATTCTAACACAATTAGAACTCTTCAGAGTTTAAACATGTTATAGTACAGGCCATTGAAACAGCTTCGATTATAGTGGTTTCAACCCACTGACTGAAACCTAAGGAGCACAAAAACAACAATTCACACCACAGATCTTGCATTCAAAGATCAACTAAAATCTCAAATATTACAAAATTTTCTTTCAATAAACCCAAAATTATCCATTGAGAAAAACAAAAAGCAATAAAAAAACAAAACAAAAACATTCTACTTCTTAAGTAGATCATCAGGAACAACTCTAAGCTGCTTCCTCTGCTTATTAGACTTAGCAATCCTCTTCAAAGTGTTAGGGTTTGTAATCTTCTGGAACTTGGTGCCAGATCTCAGAATATTCTCTTTCTTCTTCTTCTCCCTCTCTTCCCTCTTCTTCCGCTTCTCAACCTTATTCAACCGAATTTCCTCCTTCAACTCGGTCATCCTTTCCTTATACGCCTTCTTGATCATCTTCTCCCTCCCTCTCTGCTCAAACGTCGTTCCCTTCCGGCTCACCTGAACCGCCGACGCCCTCTGCTTCCTCACCTGCTTCCACTTCCGACCAGAAACCCTCCCGGCGATCACGCCATCGTAGCTCGGCCTCCCAAACACTGGCTTGTCTGGATCGTCTGACGACGGTAGCGCCGATCTCTTCGCCGGCGGAGGTAGAACGTCGTCGGTGTCCATGGAAGCGGCTCCTTCGTTTTCATTGCCGTCGCCGGTGATGTCATGTGCTTGTGCTTGAGCTTGTTCTCGTTTGCGCTTGTAGGTTTTGCCACCGAAACCCTCGTCCAGACACCGAAAATCTATCGTGCACGCCATTGCTGTGGTGTGTGAAGAGAGCAGATCCGAAACCCTAGAACCTTTTAGGGTTTATATAGCTTAAGGATTCTCACTGCCGGTGTAAATAGGAGGCTAGGTTTTGGTTTTCCTCTAAATAGGTTAGATGCTTATAAAATATGAGTTATCTATCATTTAATATGACCACAAAAAATTTCCTATATACACAATATTTTATGGGGTCCATAATAAAAAAAATTCTGGCACGTAAAACGAATCTCTATAACATAACACAATTATTTTTTCTACAACATAACTCTTATAAAATCCATAAAATATTTCAGAGTTAACTTTAGCGTTACATAGGTTTAAATTATAGGTATGATTTAACCTGTATAAATAAAAAAAATTGATATAGATCTATTAACTTATTTAAGTTTATTCAACATTTAATAATTTAAATAATATTATTTTATCATTTAAAATCATTAAAATATTAATTTTATTTATTTTCTTAAAATAAATATTATTATATAGATCAACCCTAAGCTTATACCACTCATATGTAAAAGAAAGCATATGACCTGTATTCTAGATAGGCTCTTTAAAAAGTGTTATATATAACTTTAACTTGTTTTGTAATAAAAATCTGTTATCTTAAAAGAGAATAAAAAGAATGAATCATCAACAAAAATTTATGTCAAGGGCAGGTTTGGTGTGACGTATAAGGTCTGATAGTATAAGTTTATATAACACATTATGACATTTTCAGTTATTTGATGTGACCATCGTATAATATAAGTTTATACAGCAGAATCTCTTAATACATCAAAACGATGTATAACTTAATTCGGCCTAAGGGGGAGGGATAAGGCCGGATAAGAAGTTGATGTATTAACATCGTTGACTAGAGTAATTCTAAAAAATTAATATATTATTTTAATATTATTATATTAAAATAAAATTTAATTTTTCAATTTATTAATTTTTAAAATATTGAGTATTTTTATTTTTAGAAAAATTAATTTATGTTTTGGACACACTAATCAATAAATTTTAATAAAAATTAATATCATATGACATTTTTTAAAGAATTATATAAATTCTTTACTAAATGATATTTTTATTAAAAAAATTTATTTTTATCCTTAATAGTATTATACAATGTATTACTAAATACTAGATAATATTATCTTATATAATATATTATTTTATACAGTACCGTGCCAAACGTTGGATAGTATTAAAATTCAATCAGATCTTATACTATCAGGTCTTATTTTATACTATGCACCAAACATGCCCTAATAAAATCATTAAGAGTGGATTATAAAATCATTAAGAGTGGATTAGTGATAAGGAATTTGGTAATTTATATTTGATTATTTATGCTGTCAAAGGATCCTACCTCTCTATATATACATATATTTATATATATATATATATAATGTCAAATTTCAATTTTGACACCTCATCTGAGAGCCGTTAGATCAAAAAAAAATCAATGGTATCACATGCTTGCAAATCAGAGTCATTGGTTTTTTTTTATCCAACGGCTCTTAGATGAGGTGTCAAAATTAAAATTTGACACCGGTATCAAAGGATATATATATATATATATATATATATATATATATATATATATAGTGCCTATGCCATTGTATCTCTGAATATTTATATTTATGGCATGTTTAGCACATAATGATGAAAATTTTGCATTTGAGACTGATTCTAAATTATATAAACTAAACTGAATTTAGCATGAAATTATAGAAATAAATAGGAAATGTCACCATTAAATAAAGAATAAAGTTAATTATTATAAAGAATTAAACTAATGAGAAACAGAACTAAAAATAAAATTAATATCCCCTATTTGATTTTATTAATGTTTATCTATAGATATTATCAATGTTTTGAAAATTAATAGATTCTTGAACCGCCGAAAGTGTTGATTTTCGATTCAATGGTTTGGACCGTGATTAAAACGTAGTTAATTCGGTGGTAATTAAATAATTCTTAAACTATATGATTTATCAAATAATAAACTAAAATGAAATTTAAGAAATTAAAAGTAAAATTATAAATTAACATAAAAAACTATATTATATGTCTTGTAAGATAAAAATTAATAATAAATTACCAAATAATAACCGTCTATATGTGAACTTCATAACTTTTGTAAGTTAATTGAGATAGGATATTGTTACTACCTATGATGCACGGACACGGACACGGGACACGGGACACGACACGACACGACACGCCGACACGTTAATTCTAAAAAATGTCATATTTCGACACGTTGGGACACGTTTTGATATTAAATAAAATTTTTAATATATATAATATAATTTTTATTTAATACATATAAGAGTCCATAATAAGTCATATAATCAATCAAATATTTAAATTTCATAACATAAATATAAGTATAAATAATTTTCCGTACTTTGTTAATTTTTAATGTCAAATTTCATAACAGAAAAAAATTAATTTATAAATTATTTCTTTTATATTTAGTTAACAAAATAAAATTAAGATGAAAAAAATAAAAATAAAAATAAAAATAAAAAATAAAAATAAAAAAATAAAAAAAAACGTGTTCGAGCGTGTCCGAGCGTGTCCCCAAATGTTGACTGCGTGTCCCCAAATATTGACTGCGTGTCGGAACGTGTCGGAGAGTTGACCGCGTGTCCCCAAATGTTGACTGCGTGTCGGACGCGTGTCCGAACGTGTCGGAACGTGTCCGTGTCGGACACGTGTCCGACACGCAAATTTTAAAAAAATTTGCGTGTCCGTGCATCTGAGGTTACTACCAATTAGTATTACTATCAATGTCATATTACCATTTTGATTCATCATTAAATCGATTATGTTGATCCCACAGTTATATTTATTTTCACCTTTGTACGGTTATGATTCCCCATATTTAATGCGAAATATGGGGAATCATATAAAATGCTAAATATAAGGAAAAGAAAAAAGGTTTTTAGAAAGTTAAATCATAATCAGTGTTGAGAAAACCAACCCGGCCAGGCCGGTCTGACCGGAAATCGGCCCATCAACCGATCCGATTTTTGCAACGGACCGGATATGTTATCGACCCCGGTATTGACCCAGTGAACCGGTCGCGAACCGCGGTTCAACCGGTCCAAAGTTGCAGCCGCTGGGATTCGAACTTGAGTCTCAAGAGTGCAGCCAACAACAACCTACCATTGAGCCGAGTCTGTGGGAATTGAACCCTTGTTGTAAAGATATAAATTGTAGTATTTCCCACTAAGATACATTTGGATCTTAGTTCACTTACACCATTTAAAATATTTATTATACAATTAAGTATAAAATATAAATTTATATACATATTTGGTTCATGCGGTTGAACCAGTGACCCACTGACCCGATACTCCGACCGGGTCGATCACCGGTCCGGGTTTAATAACATTGATCGTAACTGTTAGATCAACATAATCAATCCGACGGTGAAACAAAGTAGTAGTAACATTAATAGTAACACTAATTGGTAATTATAATATCCTATCTTAAAAAGTATTTTGTCAATCTCTTTCAACATCGTTAGATTATAATCTCATCTCATCTAACGTTGGAGATTTGGGAGATAAAATAAACTCTTTTACCCTTTCTTTCCCCTCACTACCTCCATCCTTTCTCTCTCCTCCCACCCTTTCTCATTCTCTATCGACGAAGACATAGGATGAATTAAAAATTACAACAAGATTTTATGTTTGTTACTAAAACTTCTGAAATAAACCTTTGTTTCTCAACAAAATGCAAGAATTGTTTCCAACATAAATTTATTTGGCCCTTTCTAAGTCATACTATTGCTGAAGTGGACTGACGTTCGTACAATTTTAGTTGTTGAAACACAATTGAAGAGAGAGAAAGCTAGGGATTTGGTATTCGAATAACTGTCATGCTATTGGCATCTTGGGCATCAACCATGTTCAACAAAACTATTTTACGAGAGTCATATTAGTATATATTTCATATTTTCAATTTTCTTATTTCTGGTGTAACTAATTTTTGTTAGTGTTCTGTTAGTAGTGTTCTGTTAGTAGTGTGTATTAGTGGTGATGGCACATGTGCTATTCTTATGCACCTTTCTATTATGACTGTGGTATATATAGCCTATGAAGCACGGATACGGCAAAAAAAAAAAGTCACGTATCCGATACGCGTTTTATCCGCGGACGCGTTCTAGACGTTAATTAACGTATCCAAAAAGTCAAAAAAATCTAATTCAGTCAAATGGCTAATTTGTAAAAATTTTAAAAGTAAAGGGCGAAGATTTTGGCTTAAAAAAAGCCCTAAAACTAGAATTAACTCACATAACACATTCTCGCAATACCTTCTTCTGAAAAACTGAAACTCATCTGAAATCTGAGTCATCCTCTCGTCGTCGCTTGGTCGTCTTCGCTGCTGCTTGTTGCCTCTGCTGGTCGTCGTTACTGCTGGTCTCATCTCTGCTCGTCTTCTGCCCCGTCTCGCTCCTTCTTCCATTTCTGTGCGTTTTGTTTTCCAAACTCTCATTCATCTCTCTTTCGTTTCTGTGCGTTTAATTTTTTTTATATTTGCTTCTTTTATTTTTTTGCTTTATATAAATATGTTGCTTTGCCATTTTGCTTTGTTTTATATGATTTGCTTCTTCCATTTTTTTTGTTTTATTTTCTAATCATTTTTTTTTGTTTTTATTTTTTGCTTTTATTTTTTACTTTATATAAATTAAAAAAAATCATGATTCTGCCATTATTTTATTTTATATGATTTTAATTTTAATTTTGATTTTTAATATGATTCTATATTTCTTTATATTTGTCATTTATGTGCCTTTTTTTATATGTTTTTTATATTTTCTGCTTTTAATTTTTCTTTTTAACATGATTTTATATTTTCTATTATGAAATTATATGATTCTGTTTTTTTTAATATGTTGATTATGCTGTTTGTAAATTATTTTCATTATTTGTGTCATTATGTTTGTAAATATTTTTAACATGTGTTTCATTATGTTTTAATATGATTCTGATTTTATATGCTTTTTTACATTTATGTCATTATTTTTGATAGAGTTTGTAAATTATGTTGTTTTTAATCTGTTTGTAAATTATGTTTTTTTAATTTATTTGTAAATTCTGTTTTGAATTTAATAGAATGGAGTCAAACGTAAATGAAAGCAATAGTTCAATACAATCCAACATACAAGTTGTGAACACTGAAGTTGAAAACTTCAACAGACCATTGTGGAGTTATGTTACTAGAGTTGAGGATGGAACAAATGCAGGAGGGAATATGAGTTAGAAGTGTAAGTTTCGCCAACTTAAATACAGAAGTTCATACACAAGGGTAAAGGCCCATTTGTTAAAGATTAAATGTAAAGGGATTGGAGTGTGTAAGAAGGTTAAGCGGGCATCTTTGATGGAAATGGGAAAACTGGAAGAGGAATATTCTGAAAGGGTGAAGAATAATGCACCGAAACATGTTCCTTTACCACCCAGTACCTTTTCAACTACAGCTAGTACATCTGCTAAAAGAAAAATAAGTGATGAAGGAACTGCATATATGGGTCCTGTTGAGAGGGCTTTCAATATGGGGGAGCGGGAAGAATTGAATCATATTGTTGCTCGGATGTTTTATTCTGCTGGATTGCCATTTCATTTGGCAAGGAACCCTTACTTTCAACAAGCATCCACTTATGCTGCAAGTCATAACATTTCAGGTTATCGGCCCCCTGGCTATAACTTATTACGAACTACTCTTCTAACTCAGGAGAAGGATAATATTGATAGGTTATGTATCCCTGCCCGATCTCTTTGGAGATCAAATGGTGTGAGTATTGTCAGTGATGGATGGAGTGATTCCCAAAGGAGGCCAATAATTAATTTCATGGCAGTATGTGATGGTGCAGCCATGTTTTTAAAAAGTGTTGATTGTTCTGGTGATACGAAGGATAAATATTTTATCTTCAACTTGCTAAAGGAAGTAATTCAAGAGGTTGGGGTGGAGAAGGTGGTTCAGGTAATAACGGATAATGCTGCTAATTGTAAGGGTGCAGGGCAGCTTATTGAGCAAGAATATCAGACCATCAGTTGGACACCATGTGTTGTTCACACGTTGAATTTGGCTTTGAAGAACATTTGTGCAGCCAAAAATGTGGAGAATAATGAGATTACTTATGGAGAATTTAGTTGGATATCTGAAATTATTAGTCATGTTTCAACAATCAAGACTTTCATCATGAGTCATTCTATGAGATTATTCATGTTTAATGAGTTTGTGTCATTGAAGTTGCTTTCTATTGCTGACACCCGATTTGCTTTTATGATTGTGATGTTAAAGAGGTTCAAGTTGATAAAGGCTGGCCTCCAAAACATGGTCATTTGTGAAAAATGTATTTATAAAGATGATCATCAAGGAAGGGCAAGACTAGTGAAGGAGAAGATATTGGATGATGAGTTTTGGGCAGATATTGATTACATCCTTGCTTTCACTGCTCCCATTTACGATATGATCAGATTTTGTGACACTGATAAACCTTGTCTTCATTTGGTTTATGATATGTGGGATGCGATGATTGAGAAGGTAAAGAATGTAATATACTTGAAAGAAGAGAGGATGAATGGTGAGTCATCAACGTTTTATTATGTGGTGTATAAAATTCTTGTGGATCGTTGGACCAAAAGTTCAACTCCTCTTCATTGTTTGGCACATGCTTTGAATCCCAAGTAAGTTTCTTATAATTGTAACTTAGTTAATAATTCTATTAATTAAAACCGTTTGGGCACTTGTAATTTTTTTTCTCTTTGGTAGATACTACAGTGATCAATGGCTTGCTGAAGATCCAAATCGAGTTTCTCCAGACAATGATGTGGAGATTAATTTAGAAGTAAAAAAGTTCTTCATGAGAAATTTTTCTAGTATGGAGGAAAGGGCTACGGTAAATTTGGAGTATGTCAACTTTGTTCAAATGAAGGGAGAGTATAGAGAGTTTGAGGCTATTGAAAATCGATATACAATGAATCCCAATGATTGGTGGAGAGTTCATGGTTGTAGTGCACCTTTGCTTAAAAAGCTAGCTTTGAAACTCACTGCACAACTCTCTTCTTCATCATGTGCTGAACGCAATTGGAGTACTTACTCTTTTGTGCATTCTATGAAGAGGAATAAAATGGATCCCAAACGAGCTGAAGACTTAATTTACATACATAGCAACCTTCGGCTTTATTCAAGAAAGAGTCCAAAATATAATGAAGGAGAAAGTCAATATTAGGACATTAGTGGAGATGCAGTTGATACCTTTAATGATGTTGGAGCTTTAGATGGTGCTGCCCTTTCCCTAGATGAGCCAGAGTTGGAGGCAAATATTATTAGTAGCACTCCATATCCACATACTAGTTGATGTATTTATCAATTTTGTATGGATAATCTATTAATTGTGCTTATGATTTTCCTTTTATTATATTTTGTTAATGTGCAATACACTTTATATTTAAAAAAATATTTTTATACTAAGACGTATCTGAACGTATCGAAATATTAGTATTTTTGAAGTTACGTATAGACATCGCATATCGGGAACGTATCGAAAACGCCGTATCGGTATCGGTGCTTCATAGTATATAGCCACTTGTACTTTTCTTTCTTTGAGCAAGCTAAATGAATATTCAGTTTTCATTTTCCCTTTCATCTCTTTTTCTAAGTTATAACAAACTAATATGGTATCAGTGATTTCTTGTTAACCCTTTCCTTCTCCCATGGCTCATGGTAACAACACCAACACTCGCCCTCCACCGGATCACTCCTCCTATGGTTCTTCATCTTCTATGGATGAATTATCCAGCCCTTATTATCTACACAATGGAGACCACCCTGGCTTAATTTTGGTTTCTCATTCCTTAACCGGATCTAATTTTAGTTCTTGGCATCGTGCCATGATTCTTGCTCTCACATCAAAGAATAAATTAGTTTTCGTTGATGGCACCATCGTTCGTCCTCCTTCTACTGATTTCCTCTTCTCTTCTTGGAATCGATGTAACTCCATGGTTATCTCATGAATTTTGAACTCGGTTGCTAAGGACATTGCTGATAGCCTTCTTTATTTTCTAATGGCTATGAAGTCTGGAATGATTTGAAGACTCGGTACTCTCAGGCGAATGGTCCTCGGATCTTCCAGCTCAAACAACGAATTTTATCCTTGTGTCAAGGATCCCTTGATGTTAATGGTTACTATACCAAGTTGAAATCTCTTTGGGATGAATTACAGGATTACACTCCTCTACCTTCTTGTACTTGTGGTGCACTTCGCGAAATTGGTGCAAGCAAGGAGCAGGATCATGTGCTTCAGTTTCTTATTGGCCTCAATGAATCTTTTTCATCTGTCCGTGCTTAGATTTTGCTGCTCGAGCCACTGCCATCGCTTGCCAAGGTCTTCTCCATGATTCTACAAGAAGAGCGTCAACGTCAGCTTTCTGTTGCCTTGTCAACTCCGGCTGCTCCAGATACTCATCTCCTTAACTCTGTTGCCTCACCGCCTCCATCGATTTCCACGGCGGCTGCTGTCCAACGCCGTTCAAGACCTGTTTGCACTTTATGCAATCTCTCTGGTCATACGAGAGAAAAGTACTTCAAACTCCATGGGTACCCACCTGGGTACAAACGCAGGGTCCCTAAGCCCAATTTCCCCTCCAACCTAACTACTGCCCAAGCCCAAGCCCATTTTACTCAATCTATCCCTCACAACCACAAGTTTTCCCCTACCTCTCAGCCACATGCATCTACTCCCAACCACTCTGAAGCCCCTCTTGCCTTCACACCAAGTCAATACAACCAGCTGCTTGCTATGATACAACATAATTCTGCTTCTTCATCATCGATCTCCCCTCCCTCCATTGTCGAGTCTTGTCCGTCTGTGGCTAGTTTCAGCGGTACGTCCCCTATAGTTTTACCTTCCTTCTGTTGGATTTTGGACACTGGTGCCACACACCACGTTCGTAACTCACCTGACATTCTTTCTTCATCATCTTCTTCTAATTCCTTAGTCTCTTTTCCTAATGGGTCTTCTGCGATGGTTACCACTATTGGTTCGGTATCCATTTCTACTCTTTTTACCCTATATCATGTACTTTGTGTTCCATCTTTTTTGTTCAATCTCTTATCGGTCAGTTCCTTGACTCGTGATTCCTCTATTTTTGCTAACTTCTCTAATTCTTATTGTATTCTTCAGGATCATGCTTCACACAGGACGATTGGGATTGCTAAGAGATTTGGTGATCTTTATATCCTTGACACTAAAAATTCCCTTCCCCTTGATTTTATTCCTCGTTCCCTTTGTTTTTCTTTGACTATGACATACCCTATTCTATGGCACTCAAGATTGGGGCATCTGTCTATTTCATTTTTAAATTCTATGAAATTTAATTTGGGTTTTTCTACAAATTTAAGTGTTGATCATCACTGTTCTGTGTGTCCACTTGCAAAACAAAAATGTCTTCCATTTCTTTTAAACCCAAAGTTGTCTGCATCTCCTTTTAATCTGTTGCATTGTGATATCTGGGGACCATTTCATACCCTCTCTGTACAGGGTTCTCTATATTTTTTAACAATTGTGGATGATGCCACAAGATTTACATGGACATATTTTTTGAAAAACAAATCTGATTTCTCCTCTGTCTTTCCGTCTTTTTATAATCTGATCCATACTCAATATTCCCTACCAATTAAATCCCTTCGTTGTGACAATTCCCCTGAATTCCACTTGTCTTCTTTTTTCTCCTCTAAAGGGATCCAAGTTTTTCACTCCTGTGTAGATCGCCCTCAGCAGAATTCTGTTGTAGAACGCAAGCACCAGCATCTTCTGAATGTAGCAAGAGCTCTTCAATTTCAATCCCAGATTCCTTTACCATATTGGCAGGACTGTATTCTTACTACCGTTTATCTCATCAATCGCACCCCATCTCCTCTTCTTGCCTCCAAATCCCCTTTTGAACTCCTCTGTCACAAGCCTCCCTCATATGACCATCTTCGCAACTTTGGTTGTCTTTGCTATAGTTCCACACTACCCAAAACTAGACATAAATCCCCCCCCCCCCGTGCATTGCCTGCTATTTTTCTTGGGTACCCACCTGGCATTAAAGGTTACAAACTTCTAGACTTGGAATCCAATCGTATTTACATTTCTCGTGATGTTGTTTTTCATGAACATATTTTTCCTTTTGCTTTAAATTCGGGTTCTTCTTATGTAGAAACTGAATTTTCATGTTTACCATCCTCCTCTTCATTGCCTATTTCTTCCGCTGCACCACCTCTAGCTTCTGATTCCACCCCTGCTCCTCCTATACCTTCACGACCACGTAAACCTCCTTCCCACCTTGATGCCTATTTTTGTTCATCGTCTACTCATCACCCTCTAACTAATTGTCTTTCCTACAATCGTCTTTCCTCTTCCTATACAGCCTTTATAAATTCCGTCTCATCTCATTTTGAACCCAACTCTTTTTCTACTGCATCTCAGCTACCGGAGTGGCAGGCTGCTATGAAAGCTGAACTTTCAGCTCTTAAACTCAACCGGACATGGTCTATTGTATCTCTTCCCCCAGGGAAACATGTTTTAGGTTGTTGATGGGTATATAAGGTCAAATACAGATCAGATGGTTCTCTTGAAAGGTATAAGGCATGGTTGGTTGCCAAGGGTTTTACTCAACAAGAAGGGATCGATTTCTTGGAGACTTTTTCTCCTGTTGCAAAATGGACCATTGTTCGTGTTCTCCTTGCACTTGCTGCAATTCACAATTGGTCCCTTCTTCAACTTGACGTTAACAATGCCTTTCTTCATGGGGAGCTCAATGAGGAGGTATATATGCATCTTCCACCTGGTTACTGTGATAGCCAGAATTCCCTTCCCTCCAATTCTGTTTGCAATCTTCATAAATCCTTATATGGACTTCGACAAGCTTCAAGACAATGGTTTGATAAATTCTCTACTACACTAACATCACTTGGTTTTGCCCAATCCCAATCAGATCATTCTCTTTTTGTGCGATCTTTTGGCTCTTGTTTTATTGTTGTTTTGGTATATGTCGATGATATCATCGTTGCATCTAACAATTCTCATGAGGTGCAGATTTTAGCTGATCAACTTCACAGCAAATTCCATTTAAAAAATCTTGGTCCCTTGAGATACTTTCTTGGCCTTGAAGTGGCCCGTTCTACCAAAGGCATTTCACTTTGTCAACGACATTATGCATTGGAGATCCTTAAGGATGCTGGTTTATCCGGTTGCAAACCGCGAAGCACTCCCTTTGACGTTGGCATCAAGCTTTCTGCCTCCGAGGGAGACCTTCTCCCTGATCCCTCTCTATATCGTCGATTGATTGACCGTTTATTATCT